>APFE030073179.1:0-22047 GCA_000404065.3 Pinus taeda | reverse complement strand
CCCTTCAAAGCCAAGGAGGGCCTTTTCGAATGGTTGGTTATGCCTTTCGGGTTGACGAATGCTCCTGCAACCTTCATGAGGCTAATGGATGACATCTTGCGGCCATTCACCAACTCATTTGTAGTGGTATACTTGGATGACATTCTGATCTTCAGCCAGAGTTGGGAAGAGCACCTCCACCACACTCGACAGGTTCTCCAAACACTGCGGCAACACAAGCTATGTGCCAATTTGGAGAAATGCACCTTTGGCGTGACCCAGGTTCAATATCTGGGATACATTATTGATGAACAGGGGGTGCATGTGGATCCAGCCAAGATCCATGTCATTCGGGATTGTCCATCTCTAACCACTCTGACAGAGCTCCGCAGCTTTCTAGGTCTTGCCAACTTCTACAGCAGGTTCGTGTTGGGGTTTTCTCATATCACTTGGCCTTTGAGTCAAGTCACCAAGGGAGGAGCAAAGGCCAAATTCTTTTGGTCTGAATTCTCAACAGAACGGCATTCATAGAGTTGAAAGATCACCTCTGCACGCACCAGTGCTCGCGTTACCAGATTTACAACAACCATTTGAGGTCGAGACAGATGCCTCTGACTATGCTATTGGGGCAGTCCTTACTCAACACGGGCATCTAGTGGCATATCACAGTGAAACACTTTCAGACACATTCTGGAAGTATCCCACTTACGATAAAGAGATGTATTCCATTGTGTAGGGTTGTCGAAAATGGAAGCATTACATTTTGGGGAAGGAAACGGTCATCCACACAGACCATCGACCCCTGCAGTTCATACAGACCCAAGGGAAATTGCAGAATGATCACCATCAGAAGTGGTCCACATACCTGCGAAAGTTCCATTTGAATATCAAGTATAAGAAGGGCGGCACTAATAATCTTGCAGATTGCCTAAGTCGACCATTGATCATGGCGTTAACCACCATGCTCAACTCTTGTGGGCACGAGACTTCTGATTGGCAACTGCTCTACAAAAGTGACCCGGAATTCAGCCACACATACCAGAACCTCTTGGAGGGTCAGCATTTTCCAGATTTTCACTTCCAGGACGGCCTGTTATGCCACCTGGGTCACCTTTGTGTTCCTTCAAGCGAGCGTGCCAAGATGATTTGGGAAGCACATTACAGTCGGGGTGTTGGGCATTTTGGGGTCGAAAAAATGCTGGTAGTACTGCAGAAGTATTTCTATTGGCCGAATCTTCGACAGGATGTTGGGAAGTACATCAGGTCATGCACTGCCTGCGCCATTGCCAAACCGACCATCAAGAAGCAAGGCCACTATACCCCGCTGCCTACCCCTAATCAGCCTTGGGAATCCATCTCCATGGATTACATGTCAGGCCTTCCTTCCACTAAGCATGGAAATGACTGAGTTTTTGTGGTCGTCGACAGGTTCTCAAAGATGGCCATTATGGCGGCCTGCAAGAAGAATATCACAGCAAAAGCCAGTGCTAAAGTCTTGTTTGAACGAGTGTGGGTGCACTTTGGGATCCCACAGTCTATCATCTCAGATCGGGACAGTCGGTTTCTTAGCACATTTGGTCCAGTCTCTGGTCAATGCTGGACACCAAACTCACGAAGTCCACAGCCTTCCATCCTCAAACTGATGGCCAGACAGAGGTTGTCAATAGGATGATTGTGCACATTCTGCGCATGTATAACTCAAAGCATCCACGCACATGGGACGAGAGCCTCCCCTATGTTCAGCACAGCTAAAACCGAGCTCTTCATAGCTCCACTGGCCATAGCCCTTTTCAGGTCGGTTTGGGATTCCAGCCACTATGTCCCATCGATGTGGCCATGCCATTTGCAGCTACACATGTAGATTCTGCTCATGTCCAGTCTGAAACAGATAAGGAAAACAGCTTCATTGAGCACATCCAACATATTCACCAACAGGTCCATAACATTTTGGAGAAATCTAATGCTAAGTACAAGCAACGACATGATCAACATCGGGTGCCACACAAGTTTCAGGTGGGTGACAAAGTCTGGTTGCATTTGCAAAAGGAACACCTTACCGGAGCCTATCGGAAACTCAGACCACTCTGATATGGCCCTTACACCATTACCAAGGCTGTGGGAGACAATGCGTTTGAGCTCAACATTCCCCCATTCCTTGGCCTGCACCCGGTGTTCAATGTTGACCGCCTTCGGCCATACTTTCGACCATTACTAGACACATTCGACATTGCAGAACAACTCACACCCACAGAGTTAAATCCAGCTTGCATGGAACAAGCTGCAACTGATCAGATCATGGACACACAGATCACGCACACTCGCCAGCAGAATATCCAACTATATCGAGTTGTCAAAGCAGGACAACTCCTTCACCAGGGCAAGTGGCTCACCAGGGACCAAGTGCAGCAGAAGTTCCCTCATCTCATGGAGGAACTCAACGCAATGGGGACCATTGCTTCCTAAGGGGGGAGGAATGATCCAAGTGGATATTGGTGGCCACCCGCTAATTCGACTTGGATCCCCTCTAAGTGCTTCGTGCAGTTTTTTTCAGTTTCCTTAATTATAGCACAATTTACTATTTTTAGCAGTTTTTTGGGTCCTAAACTTCCAGAGCCATTTTGAGGCCCTAAACGACGTTTTTTGGGAAATCTACCGCCAGCGATTTTTCGTGACTAAAAATCGTCTTTTCCGTCGTAGTCCTCGGAGAGATCTTTCCAACGATCTATCATGCGCGTCAAACGGAGATAAGACGACCAATTCGCGACCATGGGAAGTTGATGTACCAACTTACCCAAAAACGGGGCCCACAATTTGGTGTTTCATCTTCCAGGGTTAGGTTTTGGAATGTGAAGGGTTTTTCCATTGTTTCTCAACAATAAATAGGCCTTCGAGCCTCATTGTAACACAGTTGAGAGGCATGTAGCCACACATCTCTTCTCAGAGATAAGCTGCCATCGCCCTAGCTGGTTTATTTCCATTTCTGGTTGTAAGCATATTTCAGTATTTTCCATTAATGAAATGAAGTATTATTTCCACTGCATCTTTGTGTATATGGTTCTCTCTGCAATTTGTTGTGTTCCTGTTTAAGTATGGATCACACCTAAAGTCTGACTTTTGGCCTTCCCTTTAAAGGTGTGCATTTACAAAAGTATTGTGGTGTGGTAGAAATTTTTTCAACAACTAACATACATAATTTTCATCTCCTAACCTAGGAACACACTTTAAAAAAATCCCACATCATGACATCAAATTTCCCATTTTTTATGATAAGAATTTTTGGTCTATTTCTCTATGTTAGCTGCACCATGGTCTCTTGTTGTTAATATATAAATACTTACATGCATTCACGCAAAGAGACATGAATAATGTTGTCAAATGACATAGAAATCCTCGTCTTGTGGTTCTTTTTAGTCTGCAACTGTCAACAATTTTAAATGATGGATTATGATTTTCTCTCGAGGAATGGAAACATTGTCTCATAAGTGTCCTTCCTGCAAAAGGTTTCAGTAACAAGTCTAAAATTGGTGGAACATAGGAATGTGCATATCTAGATTGTAATTTTTGGTCTTAACTTTTAAAATCATGCATTTATATAAGTCTCGTGGCACAAAAAAACATAATTCACATATTTGTAATCACAATAGGTAGCATTCAAGCAGTTAATATTGTTGAGAAAACGGTTCGAAGAAAATTGTGGAAAAGTCAATTGTGTGGAGTAGTACATGTGGAAAATAAGTGTTGTGGGTAATGGAGGTGTGTGCAACAATGTATATATTGCTTTTATGTGTCAATTGCAAGAGAGTGACACATGGAAATTAGAAATCAAAATGTATATATGTTGATTTGGGAAAAGATAGGTGGCATGTGGCAGTGCTATAGGGGGCCATGTGCATCCAACGTAGAGTTTGAGTCTGCGTCACTGTAAGACTCATTCCCAAGGATGAACTCACATGCATCATTTGAAATTTTTGAGCATCATAGACTAACAAGACCCGCCAGACAATAATTTTTTCATTTAACAAAAATGTTCACATCCCACCGCAAAACTACAAGTAATTACACCTTAACAGTGACAAAGTGAGGCGCAATTTTCAAGAAACAAGATATGGTAAATTATTACTACACATAACCAAAAAATTTATGTTGTGTCGCAAGATTTTCATAAAGCGTTTGATTCCCAAAATGATAGACAAGAGCCCAAGATGAGAATTATGTATGTTAGTTGTTGGAAACATTCACATCGTGTCATAGGATTTATGTAAAGACATGTATGAAGATAATTCCTTTGTGGATGTAAGAAATGTGTCGAGAAAAAGTCTGTGTGGAAGTAAAGTATATGTGGGGGTCAAAAATGTGTAAGGGTAGTAACATAACTTCCTCTATTATGCATAAGGTGGGAGAAGAGGAAGACTTTAGCTCCACACAAGGTGAGAGAAAACACGCATTTTATCCTTATGCAAGGTGAGGAAAAATGTATACATTGATTTTGTGCATGTATTACATGAGCAAATGTCTTTCTTCTGCGGATGTGTATATTGCATGAGTTTTAGACTTGGTAATATTTTTTCAAGTGGGACACTTATCTCCCATGTCTATAAACGTTAATATATGTACACTAATATTTATGTTCATGGAATTAATAAATCTTGTCCCTTGAAATTAAAATTTTATCTCATAAGTATAAATTCCATTCCAATTGTTACCAAGTAAAAACATGATAATTTCATTTGGACATACTATCTTCTTGGGTACTTGTCACATATGTCTATGGACATTAATATATTCATAGATATCCCCATTAATTGAATAAATAAATCTTGTGCGGAGAACTTAACCTTTTTTTTTAAATATAAATTCATCTCTAATTGTTGCCAAGCAAAAATATGATAACTTGAATTGGACATACTATATTTTTTGACACCTTCATGGAATAAATTTAGCCTATAAAAAATGTCCCAAAAATAAGAAAATGATTTCTAGCAAATGAGGGAAAGTTTCATTATCCATTCATGAACATACACAACCATGCATTAGAAAAAAACTCAAAAAACAAGGTCACAAATCATAATTCAAATACACACAAACAATTATACTCATATATATATCTAAAAATAGTTGGCAACACCATTTTTAGGTTGCATAGACGACAACAAATAGCCTTGAACTGAACTAGAATCAAATACAATGATTCACCAAAGACTCAATAATGTATTCTTCAATTTTAGAAATTTGAATACATTATGTAGTTGCTTTGTTGGTTGTATTATTCAAGGAAAGAATCTAAGGAGTCAAGATCCAAATATGTAGGTGTTTTTTTGGTAGAGCCTTTAACAAAAGGGACATAAAGCCGAATAAAGGATGTCAATCTCCATTATAAGTAGAGAGTGTAGTTATTTAAGAGAAATGGACATCCATGTTATTGTAATTTGCACTTGCCAACTAGAAATGATTGCTAGCTAACTCTTCTTGTATAGGTCTATAGTAATTGAAGGAAAAAAAAGGACATGATCCATTTACTCTTTTCATAGTGAACCATGAAACTCAAACTAAAATAATGAGAAACTAACCCATCTAAATAGTGGGAAGATTTTTTCCAAAGTCCTATGTTAGAGAGTGAGGACAAGAGGACATGTGGGGTTCATGAAAGGTTACAAGTTTGATAATCTTGTGGCTCAGTTGTCTAATCCTATAGTTTAGATAGGGGCATTGTTTAAATTTTGTGATCCCTGTTTATTTTCTTTTAATATTTTTTTACAGTTATATTTTATGTTGATTATCTCAACTTTAATCTTCCAACACAATTATAAATTAAATATTCCCTTTTGGTCCCACCTTGTGTGTGTGGATCCTCAAAATTACTCTACTAATTGCCCTTCTACTTATCAAAATTTCATGTGTCGCACAATGTTTGTCTTCCTTGGTCCACACACATATTACCTCGGCACATACATTCTCTTGCACATATTCTTTATTTTGCACATATCTTTGACTATGCAGATTTATTCTTCTATAAAACTACTTCTTCCACACATGTCACTTATCACATGTTCTCCAACTTCCTATTATTTATTTCATGAATCCCATTTTTCATGACCATAAAATTTCGATGCACAATATTTATCTTTCCTCATTAACTTTCCTTGTCATTCATTAGTAATAATATCAAGAATTTTAGAAGTGAATCAATATTTGAATTAAATGACAAGATCATTTTAAAAATTTGAGGTTAATTGGCACTATTAGCGATAAATAATTCCCTTAATATCTTAAGTTTATGTTTAGTAGTCTATCATGCCTAATGAAGGTCACATCAGAGATAGTAACAACTCTAAATCATATAGGAAAGTAACAAAATTAGTTCTAAGTGGCATTGAGAATTTTGACAATACATTGCGTACTTCTAGGTATAAAGGGAAAGAAACAATATATGGTCATACTTTTAATTTACTTTTGTGTCAACATGAGAATTTCTGTTCACAACACTAATTGCATGGTTTCCCACTCAATGTTATTATTAACTACTTGTACATTAACTATGAAGACCAAAAATACTTCATATTTATTTCACTTCATAAATCCTTCTGTCACTTACAATAATTATATGGTGGATATTAAAACGTGAGAAAGTTGTGAAGTAAGTAGTTAAGAGGGTTTTTCAATTCCAAGATTTATCTCCATTATGTCCGATAAGTGGCAGCCTTAGTATGTTAAATTGTTATTTATTAACAATTTTCTTCCTAACAAAGTTCACACATGAAATATTAAAAGTTGGTGATTACATGGAAAATAAGGAATTTACTAGTTAAGAGGCATTGAGAATTAACATTGATGAAGCGGGTAATTTTGAGTACAAAGCACATATTGCTAGTAGAGGAAGGGAAGAAGCCATTTTCACTAATGAAATCAAATCACTTTATAATATCGATAAGAAATTTCATCACTATACTACTTACTAGTGATATGTGAGCTTGCCAACTGAATAAAGGAACAATTACAAAATTTGCATGAGTGGATTGGCAAATGTTTCATGTGTGCCAATTTTTTTTATTCCAAAGAAATTTTTTATTTATGTGTAATTACTTTAACCCAACAATAAAAAATTCCTCTCACTCCCAATGTATTTAGAAGGAGTTGAATAAATGCTTAAATTTGTGTTAATTTTTGGTAGCTGAGGGATAAATTCCCTCCTTTGGACAATATTCCTAATCAAGGAATACCCCTCCTAGACCTTTGAATAATTTAATTTGGTTAAGGAATAAATATATTTTAATATGGAAACCCACATGTGCTCAAAAGGACTAGTTGGCCCAAAAGAAATATTGGACACCTTTGGATGCATATAAATATAAGCTAAGTGACTCTCATTTGGAGATCATCAATCATTCTTCTCTCTTAGTTTTTTTAGCTAACATAGGTATGAAATTGGTTCACGGGGAATCCATTCGCACATGTGTGAAATTGTAGGGTCTAAGTTCGCATGTGTAGATTAGAGTTTTTGGTCCCCAGCCATAGGGTTGACAAAAGATACCTATGACTGTGGCCACATGCATGTAACCCTCTACGTGAGGCTGCAACATTTTAGTCACACACATATCTCTCTCTGCATACAACCATAAACAAGGATTTCATATGAAAATTGACTAATGATTCTGTTAGTTGATTGCAAATGTTGATAATTAACCTCACGATCCTCAAGCATGATCGCTTATTATGTTTTTTGGGTTCGCCTCTGGGATGTTGTTTGTTTGGTTTTTTTGGATAGTCTTCTAAATGAAGAAATGGATTATTCTACTCTCTCTTTTGTAAACAGTTTATTGAAATCTAAAAAGTAGAAGAATTTACAATGTTTTTCCCCCTTGTGTGGTTTTTCCCTAGTCTCAGACCAATCCTAATGTTTTTATGTGTGAATGATTTTCTTTTATTGTTCCTTTATTTTTTGTTGCATTGTTGATGACATTGTTGTTTCTACATAATTTCACATGATCTAATGATTTTATACTCTTGTGTGGTGAATTAATTGTGTTAATCATGAAGTGAAATTATCGAAAGTAAGGAACAATATAACCCTAAGAAATATTAACATGGTTTCAATGTTGGGCTAAAGAAGATTCATTGAATATCACTGTTGAGGAGACACCATTGATGGAAGGAGAGGATTAAGGAGACCTAAAAAAATGCAAGGCTTTGAAGGAAACCCTAGGTAATCCAGTTATTAGGTATTGATGGATATTAGAAGGTTGGAGTTTGTTAGAAACCTTGGATGATGACAAAGGTTTGAGTTATGTAGTCTTGAAACCATAACATGATGAGTGAGATGTTGTTCTATCACTTGTGACAATTTTAGTGTAACCTTAGATGGGCTAATTAGGGATGGTTTCAAATGAAAATGATTGGAAATATTGAAGGTGACATTGGCATATGCATAATGGAAAATACTATCTCTTACATCTTGGTTCAGGAGGGAGATGATCACTTTTTTTTAAAGATAAGTACTTGGTAGAATTGTGATATTTCTTTATGATACTAGACTTATTGTTTTGATTATTGCTTGTCCTTCTCGCATATTTGAGTATTTGAACACTAATAACCACTAGATGATATGTCATAAGAAAATCGCTCTTGAGGACCATCTAAGTTGCATGAAAAGAGACCTAGTGTAGGAAGTGAAGAGTTGGTTCTCGAAAAAGGAAAATAAGTTCTTGAGGAAACCTTTTGAAATTTTTGAAAATAGCATCCAAAAATTACAATATGAAAGTATCATAGATGCCAATGAAAAATAAAAGCTACAAGTTGCAAAGGTATCTTAATATTACAAGGTATTTTTATTAAATTATTGGTTGCAATATTGGATGGCAAGGTAATACCTAAATTATGTTGAGAATATTACCTTCAAAAATGACTGATGCATACATATGAAAGTATGTTTTATTTCTAGTACATTTGATATATTGGTGTTCTTGATATTTTGCAAGTATCTTACATGGTGACTTTCCTTATTTTATAAACTAGATGTAAACATATATGGTATCTTGATATTGTTGTTAATGCTTGTAGCATGATAAAAATATGACAATAAGGTTGACATTAAGGATCTTCTTTA
Organism: Pinus taeda; assembly: GCA_000404065.3. Classification (NCBI taxonomy): domain Eukaryota; kingdom Viridiplantae; phylum Streptophyta; class Pinopsida; order Pinales; family Pinaceae; genus Pinus; species Pinus taeda. The sequence goes on along the minus strand of APFE030073179.1, from coordinate 12,968 downwards.
GGTTTTGATAAGCTTAGTAAATTTGACATTGTGCTAAATTGGATGCCATGAATCCATGGTTGGCTAATTCGATAGAGACGTGATGTTGTGATTATGATTCTCAAAGTATGCCGATACCCTTTTTAGTGTCGATAATTATATGACACTAACCCTTGATGAATATTTGGTTTCATGTTCATATGTGATGATGAAGTAGGTGATTCTGATTTGTTATGAATATGATACACATATCTCTAAGAATATAATATAGTTTGGTTTCATGCTCTGAAAACTTTATTGATGTGTGATATTATTATGATATATAGGTTAATGTCTCGATTGAAAATGATTTCCATTCAGAATGAGAATCTCTGCATAAGTTCCTGACACCTATTATTAATTACAATAAATGTATAGAAGACTCTTGACTATTGAAGCTAGGATTTTGGAAATGAATAAGTGATCATTTGATGTTGTTGAAGGAGGAAGTTTTGGAAAGTTTTCATCTAAACTTAGAAGGTTTCTCCGATTTCAAGTCCCATCCATTGGGAGAAAGGCTTAAGGGTGCGGTTATCCACCTCCCATCCACACTGAAGAAGGCTTATGGATGCAATTGTGCTTGTAGGATTAAAAAATATTATTCACAAAAACATGACTGCACTAGGAGTATGACAAACCTATAGCCATGGGGTAGATAATAAAGAGTTCTATGAGCAAGTGAATTTGAGAAAGAGTGAAATTTATATAATGTTTGACTTATTGCAAGGAAGGTGAATGACTTAACAAATATTATGTTTGCAATGGTTTGTAATATGTATATTAGCATGCTATTTGTCTTGATTTGATCATTGAAACTAATATATGACATTATTTGGTAAAAGTGGCAAGGATTTGGTAAAGGTTTAGCTTATTGTATTGGCTTAATATAGATGATAAGTATTGGAATTTTTACATGATGATTGGTGGTGAGCCCTCGTATTGCACCAATAATGTTGCAACTCCCAAGGGCTCCTCAACTCAAATTATTAACCCGATGTCCATACAAACTTATAGGTGGCAGTGTTATATGCACAGTAGGTTAGATTATACTCATGCTACCCTTAGCATGACATTAGATCAGAGTGATCAAAAACCGTTCCTCCTACTAAACTATAGTGAAATCTTGTTGATGAATGTACAATTGAAAACTAATTCTAGCTATGGAAGTGGAAATGCCATTCGCTAAACTTGTAGATGCTAGTTAATAATTTCATGAAAGGAAAAGGACGAATATACTTACAAAAATAAAGCTACTCTATCTTTCATAATTCATGAAATTAGCAACATAATTTCATGTATCATCTACCTATTTCACACTTGCTTGAAAATTAGAAACCTAACTTGCATCATACTTGTGATTGAAAAACACTAATTTCTACTTTATTTCTCAATGAGGAAAAGGAATGGTTGGAGTGGCCTAGGAGCTTCTCTTGATCATTAAATCACAAATTCCAGTCATGATTCATCTTGACTAAGCTAAGGTTGAAGTGGGGATCAAAACACATGAAGAAAAGTGGTGCTACAGGATTGCTACAAGTGCTGCTACAATAGGTCATCTATTGCTATAGGAGGGCCTGTAATGCTAGAGGAGGTGTTCCAAGAGCCTCTTTGGTGTGAAAATAATGTCTTCATATCATTAAGAGTTTGATGTAGGTTATATAGAGTGAAGGAAGTTTAGTTTGAGCCCCTAGCCAAGCCCAAGACCTTTGAGAGGTTTGTCTTGCACCAGGATGAACACTCATTGTGTCCCAAATTTATAACTAGGCAAGGTGATTGTAGAAGCAAAGTTTTGGAATAGAATTTAGGAATGGAAAGAAAATATGGATGATTACATGATGGAGGTGGAATAGTTTCCCTCCCATGTATATCAATCGAGCCCTACAACTCACCACATGCATACATTCATTGATTATTAAAAAAGTGATGTAAACTATAATGGCAAATATGAGTTGAATTTAATTAACATCTATTTTATGCCACAACACTACTCTAATCATTGAACTAACTTCTAAAGTACATAATGTAAATGTGGAGAAGAAAAAATAACATTCTTATATTTCCAAGAAATCATAAACACAATATTTTTGGATTGACATTGCAAATCCTTCCAACCATTCTCCCACAAGAGAGGTTCTATAGAATCTTGCAATTACATGCTTTTTGTAGCTTAACCACTACTAGAATTAAATAAAGCTATGAAATTCTTAAAGTCAAGAACAAGATACTAGTACAAGTGAGGGACAAAAGCCTTTGGGTTATACCCAAACCCAAGTGTCTTAGCCCTCTGACACTAACTTGGATGCAACTTAACAACCAAATTCTCATTATCAGAAAGTAAAAGTCTCATACATCACATAAATGTTGAAAATGACAATGTCAAGTTTTGAGCTCAATATCTACACATAGCTGAATCAAAATTTTCAATACTAAAGAGATTTTCATCTTGTTTATTTATACAAAAGTGTAGTTTATAGAAGCTCCCTTAAAAATACCAGTGATTCCCTCCTTCATCTCGGAAATGGTGGATTTGGTCCCTATTCAGCTTCACATGTACTAGGAGTTATTTGGTTGCCAATGAGTTTGAATTGGTAAGAGAGGATGTTGTGATCCCAAGCGATGTTAGGGAGTTAAGGAGGTGGAAAACCCCCTATATTTTCTCCTATTTGTCTCTATCAAGCCACTACATAGTAATTTCCTCAAAAATGCTCATATTTCATGCAACTAAACCACATTAGGCCACATACACCTTTTACTCTTCTTAATAAGCATAATATAACCAACAATGTGAATTGATGTGAGAAAATGATATTTTTAAAGATGGAGGATGGCATGATGATCTTCAAAATATACCTATTCATGGGACTCATTAATTGGAAGTTCATAAATATATTTTTCCTTATGGATTCATTGAATTCACAGTGATAACAAGTTAGGGTTTTGATCAAATCTTGCAAGGATAATTTTCTTTGATGTGGAGCAATAGTATGGGCAGAGTGACTCTAATTGATTAATGTTGGTATTGATTATTGATTTTGTATTGGAATCATTGGCTTTGGCACACTAGTTAAACTATAAAATGTTGTGATTCAGTAAGAAATGATCTCAAAAATGAATGGATGGGACTTATATGACTTATCCTTGGTGCATGAAACTACATCTAGGGTCAGAAATGATTCATATAATGATCATGAGGATGGATTAATAAAGTTTGGCCATACTTTTCTTGGTAAATTATAGTTGTTTCCATGACAATATATAATAGTGTAACTTGATATTTAGGTTTGAGCTCTACCTACCATCCGGAATGAACAGTTTGAGAGTGATACTAGTGCAAAATTTTATATATTTGATATTATTTTTTGTTTGGCTTGATAAACTAGACTTGATTAAAGAGTACTGATTTTTTTGAGGTAGATTATATTGGCTTGGTTAGTATTATGTTTGCAGAAAGTATTATATGATTTGAAGCAAGTAAAGTCTTGAAGATGTGTCAATTTGAACCCCTATTTCAAAAGTGGTGCAAGGTATGCTTTTTATTTTGGTTTTATATGTTGAAAATATATTCTTGCAAGGTAATAAGCTTCTAATGATCAAATTAAGAGGGAGTTAGCCTTCGAGATCAAGATGGAATACCTTGGCATGATGCTCTACTTCCCAAGAGTAGAAGTTTGGAAAAGGAAAAGATGTCATGAACTTATTTGACATGTTGGAATGCAAATCCTTGGACACCCAGATGGATATGAATTTAAAGAATTTATGTAGAGATATTGTTGAGCTTGATTTGGAAATGAACAATTGATTGAAGCATTGATGTTCCCTATGAACACCTCTTTTGATATATGTTTTGCAGATAACAAGAAGAGTCAATTCTATTGAGTTGTTCCCAAACACGTTTGCATGGGAAGATAAATCGTGGTCTGAGATATACTTCTAGAGATATATGACTGCATGGATACACTAATGTTGATTGGAATGGAAATAATTATTGACAAGAAAAGCACATTTGGGTGTTGCTTTAGTTTAGTATCTGCCATGATATTTTGGATGATATAGAAGTTAATGCCTTTAATAATGACTAAGGTTGATTACTTTTTTACTATCATGGCTATCTACAAGGTAGTTTTGTTAACGAAGCTTGTTTGGAGAGTTGTTTGAGAAATTTTTGGATGTGAGAGTGATATATTGGGGCAACAGGAGTGGGATTTGATTGAAAGAGAATCCCATATGATATTGGGACCAAATTATCTTCATGTATTGAGGTAGTGTTATTGCATGGGACAAGCTTAGGATTGTGGTTTTTTCCTCCATGAGAGGGAGGATGGTAATGTATCCTTTGTGACATATATTTCTTCTAACATAATATTTGATTTTATGTCCTTCGTGAAGAGGAAAATAGAGGATTGCTACTCTTAGTAATGCATGAGGCACTATGATTGGACATTTCACTGAACTATTTAAGAAAGTATCAGATATGAGTACATTTATATGTTTATTATCTATAAAGAATAGGGCTAATCGAGGACACTGGGCTAGCTCTTGTCCCCTATATGAGCTCCCAGGTCATGGAACTGAGCCATAGAGCTCCTAGGGTTGAAGGACCTATGGAAAATAAGGTATCGCCCCTATCTATCACCCATAGGATGGAAGACATGTTCTCCCATATCTTGGTCTAATATAGTATACCCTAGTTGGCATCTTTATTTCCCACCCATCTAGCCAATGGATGTCTAATGCTTGAGTTAGACACAATCCTTATCACTTATGGTAAGTGGTATCCAACTCAAGCTAGATACACATGTGTTCTACCACATGACTCTTTAGAATCATTTATTGGAATATCGGTAGGAAATCGGATGGTTGTGATCATTTCTTGGTAAGTGGTATATTTCCTATTGCTCGACATAGGGTGGAGATGTACGCTCACCTATGAGAAGATTTTGGGTGAGAGTGTCCCATAGGACCTTCCCCACTTTCATAGGCATGAGGTTAGAGTGTACCACAGGTTGAGATGGGCTCCGAGATGTGGTTTTAGGTTGAGCAGGGATCCTTGATGTTAATCTCTCTAATGTTTCTCACATAACACCATTGGTCTCCCCACTAGCACATGATTCTGAGTGGTAGAAGTGGCTCACCGATCATTTCTTGGTAAGTGGTATATTTCCTATTGCTCGACATAGGGTGGAGATGTACGCTCACCTATGAGAAGATTTTGGGTGAGAGTGTCCCATAGGACCTTCCCCACTTTCATAGGCATGAGGTTAGAGTGTACCACAGGTTGAGATGGGCTCCGAGATGTGGTTTTAGGTTGAGCAGGGATCCTTGATGTTAATCTCTCTAATGTTTCTCACATAACACCATTGGTCTCCCCACTAGCACATGATTCTGAGTGGTAGAAGTGGCTCACCGATGAATAGAGGGAGGTAGCTTGGACTCCCCTCTGATGCCAAATTATTATTCTTTTAGATTTGAGAGTGTTCATCATATGATAAAATACAAGCAAGAGGTAAGCAAGAGATAAGAAAATATAAGCAGGGGTGAACATAGATGAACATAGATGGGAAAATACAACATAAGATATTTGTGATGGGACATATGTTTTAGTTAATAATTTCTCCCTAGTTGAGAGGGAGTGCCAATTTTTGGTAGCTCGGGGACAAATTTCCTTCTTTGGAGAATATTCCTCATTAAGGAAGAACCCTCCTAGCCCCTGGAAGAGTTTAATTTGGTTAAGGAAAAATATATTTTAATATGGAAAGGCACATGTGCTTAAAAGGAGAGGTTAGCTCAAAAGAGAAATTGGGCACCCTTGGATGGCTATAAAATAAGTCAACTGACCCTCATTTGGATATCATCAATCATTCTTCTCTCTTCATTTTTTGGCTTGTACATGTGTGAAATTGGTTTGTGAGGAATTCACCCGCACACGTGTGAAATTGTAAGGTTCGAGCTCGCTAGTGCATTATGGTTTTTGTTTCGTAGTTGTAGGGTTGACACAAGATATTTTTAGTTGCAGCCACATGCAAGCAAGCCTGTACGTGCGAGTGGAACATTTCAACCACACACATACCTCTCTCTGCGTGAAAATGGAAACTAGGGTTTCATTTGATAGTTGACCACAGATTTTGTCAGTTGACCACATATGTTGATAGTTGACTGTAGGCTTCTGAAGTATGATTTTCATTATTATGATTGTTGGTTCTTCTTTTGGATATTGTTTGGTTGATTTTCATGGATAGACTTATGAATAAAGAAATGCATTATGGTACTCTCTCTTTGCTAAACATTTTATAATGTAATAAGAAGAAGAATTTTAAAGGGTTTCCCTGCTTGTGGGGTTTTCCCTAGTCTCCCACCAATCCTACTATCTCTATGTGTGAATACTTTTCTTCTATTATTTATTTATGTTCCACTAGATTGTTGATGATATTTTTCTTTCTACATAATTGCATATGATGTAATGATGCTATAATATTGTGTGGTAAATTAAATGTGTTAATGATGAAATTCAATTATCTAAAGTAAATAATATTATATCCCTAATAAATATTAACAATTTGTCATAAGCAAATAATTTCCTAGAGCGACAAGTAGGTGGGATGAAAATTACCCAACAATTAATTTCGCTAACTTCGTAGGTCCCTTATTATATTTCCTTCATAGATATTGCTTTGTTTATACATCCTTTTAGAGACTTCTCTTCACTTTCCACTCGTGCAATTGGGAGAGAAGTTACACCAAATGTCCCAAAATACATACTTTATGTCCTTTATTACTCTTACAAAAGAGATTGTTTATTTGGCTGGGTTGATCTCATTTCTAATTAGTTGTATTTCTAGTTAGCCAATTTGTTCAAAAGATAGATTATTTATGAGGGCATATCTAATAGGAACACTTGTGTCCAACCATATCTTTCATAATCTACCCCACAAAGCTAATTTCAATATGGATAAAGAACCAACCTACTTCTAGTATTCGATACCGTGGAATAATAAAACTTTTTTTCTTTTTTACCAAATCCAAGATTTATTTATAAGGGAAGTCAACTACATTATAATTGGATGATAGCCCACCTAAATATCAACATAGGCTAAGCTTTCCTATGGGTAAATGTCGTCCATGAGGAAAGAGAGAGTAAGACCTTGATTCAAATTTATGGATTTCAAGATTAGCAACTAATGCTACCCAAATTTTCTATGGATAAGTATTTTGTTTCTGAATTCTATACAAAATTCCATCCACAACTACCTTTATTTGAACATAAAAAGAAAAAACAATTTATTTCTTTGTCATTTATTGTTGGAAAAGTGACTGTGGAGAATGTGAACCACCTTACAAAGTTTGTAGAGTCTTTAAAATAATTTGAATTTAGCGAATTTGAAGCCATTTAAGGATTTGATCCAAAAGTTATATTTTCCAAACAGCTACTGACAAATAGATACATAAATTTATTTACAATAGTTGTAGAGGAAAGTGTAGAAACTCACACTAACATACCTGGAAACCAACAGATTCCAATACATACTGAAGAAGTTGTTGAAGAAACCAACACCAATATGGGAGAATGATACAATCATAGAGGAAAATAATATATGGGGAAATCTCCAATCTCCACACCTAGGACTCCCCAAAGTTCATCTTCCACTAAAATGAAGAGAAATGGTACTTCGAGTGGGATATCAATTAATAATAGGCTCTCAAGTAGTAGAGATGAGGAGGATCTCCCTCTGAAATTAATCCCAGAGAGAGTGCACTTGGCTCAATTATCCAAAGTTAGAAGTGCCAAAAAAACACCAAGCATAGAGGAAATTATGAAAAGGGAAGTTGAGAGTACTATAAAACTTTATTGGGTTACTCCTCATTAAGCTAAAAATCAAAGAATAATATAAAAATTGGTTGAGGAAGTCACCATTTTTTATTACCTCCCTATCACAATGCAAAATCAAAGCTAGGATAGAGGTAGTAAAAAGTCAAAAGTTGAAAGAGTAAAGATCCATAATAAGAAGCTTATTGATCAAATAGAAATGGACAATGATGTATTTAAGGTTGGATTCATTGGACTCATAAAGTTGCATCATCAATTTCTACCCCCTCGGAACACCCCATAGATTTAAGAAAGTGGCCTATCTTCTAAATGGGTTAAAATAATTTACTATCGGTAATATAAGAAAAATATTAAAAACTATTAAAGATGCATTAGAAGTGGATTCCCATCTAAGGAATTTAGGAAAAAGAATTAGATCATTTTTTGACAAGGTTAAAAATGACCTTGAGCATGCCAAGAACTTCATAAATAATAACTTATCTACTTTTATTTGGAAGGTTGATTCACTTTGTGAAATATAGAGAAAAGAGAACCACAACCTAGGGGCCAAATGAATGAAGCAGATCCAAACTAGATGGTATGAAAAAAATATCATATTAGAGGAGATCATTTCTTAGTATAACAAGTTAAAATATAGAAGAAGTGATGCCTCTATCAAGGCCCTTAAAATATTTCATGATATGTAGGGTACACATGACAAAATATTGTGTTAATTCAAAGGATGATTTAAAGGTTGTGTTAGTATGAAATTGCTTGGAAGGTGTACAAAAAAGTTCCACTTAAGTCACTAGGTGACACATGACCCTACCACCAATTTTTGGCTTCTTAGGCTTCATATTTGCAATAATAAAACTAGAACAAGCTACAAAAAAACAACATATGTGATCCAAAATATCAAACAACAATATATATTCTATGTAATAACCCAAATGGAAAGCCTTTTTAAAATGAATAAAATATTTATTGATAACACCTAGTGAAGGAGATCTACAAAAAGGGTCTAAAATCCCCCTCCATTGGATGGGTCCTTTGATGTCCTTGATGCTTCAGTACCTAATTCTCTCTCTCAATGTGTGTGAAAAACCCAAAACAATGTAGAGAACTCAAATGGGAGCTCAAGTGAAAAGAGATGATAATGGTGACAATGATAATGATCATGGGGAAGAATGAATGGAAAAAACTCTTATTTATAACAAAGTATTGGGCTGATCTCAAAAATAATAAAATAATATTGACCAAATCAAGATCTAACCATTAGGAATACTTTATTATATTTTTTGGAGAGGGAAAAGATATTCAAAATGGTTAAATATCTTTATTTGGAAATAATTAACAAATAAAATGATTTATTATTTATTTCGTGAAGATTAATAATGGCATGAAATTGTAATAATTATTAAATAGCGATTGAAGAATTATTCCAATAATAGAATTAAGGAATAATAAATAAATATTAATTTATGTAATTATTCCTAGGTGATTTAGTCAAATGTGACAAGGAATAATTATCAAACAATGATTTAATAATTATTTCTAGAGAAAATCAAATAAATAATGATTTATTCAATTATTCTCATGGGGTTTTTTATTTAACTAGAAATAATTTAATAAAAATGGTTTACTAAATTATTTCCCGTGGTGAAAGTGGTTTTGCTATGGTAAAATTAAAACTACGTGATGTATTTCGATCCACCTAGTTAGAAATGGCTAGGTGATCATTTTTTGGTGATAAAAGATTGATACCCAACATATGAGTGTTAGGAGAAAATCGTATGACTGTAATACGTTGGAGGTTACACTTCCACGAGACACCAAAGGGGAGAGAGAGAGAGAGAGTTGAAGAAATGCAAGGACAAACAAAAATGGAGGGGATGATACCTATTATACTGATAGAAGTCTCATTTCATGTTGGATTACATGATCTCAAATGAGGCGGGGGAGGCATACCCATACCCACAAATATAACTGAGTACAAAGAATAATGGTGAGCCCAACAATGTCAGAGTCTACTACTATTATGGGACCAACTCATAAAATAGAAGAAGGAGATAGATCAATGACTTCAATGGTGGTCTATTCGATGGGGAAACCTCCTTTAAATCCCACAAATGAAAAATTATAGGATGATACAAATGAAAAGACCTCCTTTCTATATATAGGAGTCTAAGGGGTCACAATATAATTAGAGCCGACATAACAATAATAATGTAAGGGCACAACAATAACAATAGTGGGCTTCTATGCAGCCAAATAGTAATAATATGGAGACAACATGGGCACAACAATAACAATAAGGGGCTACAATGACAATAATAATAATGAAATACACAAGTATTATATGGACCTAAGATGCCCCCCCTTTAAAAAAGTGTTGTCCTCAACACTTGAGTAGCTCTGGATGCTTTTGTATAAAATTCTCATCCTCCCATCTACAATATTTAGTAGGTAAGTGCTTCCACTTTATGAGATACTCTAAAATTGATTGATTTCCTAGTTGTCAAGTTCTGGTTTTTACGACTGTTTTAGGTTCTGTTGAAGCCCCAAAATTCCGTTGTAGCAACATGGAGGATAACCACTTGGTCCGGACCTTGAAAGAAACTCCTTTTCCATTTGGTGTGGAGTCTCCGACTGGGGATAATGGCACCAATATTTGAGTAAGAATTGATAGGATGATGTTGGATTGATATAGGATATAATGGGAAATGTTTTAACTAAAAATGATCTAATTAAATAAAAAACACGTGCTCTATCTATCTTAACCTATATCGTAATATGTACCCAGGAATAACTCAATTCATGTGATCTACAAAGATGTCATAAAGAAAAAGGTAATAAAGATCATTCAATTGCTATAAGATAAACAATCGTTAATGATGATTATTTTGACTAAATAGTTAGGCAAAATAATTATGGAAAATATATCACATATATCAATTGATCATGTATTCGATGAGGAATTACAGTTGAAACATTTATATAAAAGTTCTTTGATGTTTAACTATAACTTAGATTTCATACATAACACAATATAAGAAAGATTAGTGCTAGATCATAAATGAAAAACAAACATAAAGATAGAAGTACCAGATATGAAATGTCCTACTCATGAGATCAACAATATTGATCTATTTCTTTTCAACTAAATATACTCTAAGAGTATAAAAATGAAAATCCAGTAGAGGATACTTCACTCTAAGAAAAATAGACCTTGATCCAACTATCTCATCAAAATAGTCACAAAAGTGCAGTAGTGCAAGCTTTTGCAAAGTGTTTTTGATAAAATTCTAGACCCCTCTCTAAATGCATGAGAGAGGTTTAAGTAATACACATATGTATCAAAAATACATTATTACATAAAAATATGAGGAGATTTCAAACAACCTTCCTTAGAATAAGTGAAAATAAAAACTAAAATAAAAATAAAATGATGACAAGCTTGTTCAAATTGAATGGTCTTATTCAGCCATTTAGTCCTTGAGCTTCCAGATGTCTATCATTGGCTTAACCTAGGGAGGATGGCGAATTCTACATCTCAATTTTCCCATGAATACAACATCAGTGGGAGGTGGTGTTATGAAACCAGCTGACAAAAAAATAGAAAAGAAAGATCAATGCCATAGAAATCAGTCTCTTTAAGGGGGCAACCTCCTTTACATTACAAAAATGAACAATTCTTGGATGATACAAATGACAAGACATCCTTTCTATGTATAGGAGTCTAAGTAGTCATAATATAATCACAGCCGACATGAACATAATAATGTAAGGGAACAATAATAACATTAGTGGGCTTCTATGGGGCACAATAATAATAATATGGGGACTAGATGGGAACAACAATATAATAAGGGGGTTTCACTAATAACAATAAATGGTTACACTAGTAGTAGAGGGACCTAACATGCCCCTCTCCTTCAAAAAGTGTTGTCCTCAATGCTTGAGTATTTCTGGATGCTTCTATATAAAATTTTTGTCATCCCATGTGGAATCTTCAGTGGGTAAGTTCTTCCACTTGATGAGATACTCTGAAATTGATCGATTTCATAGTTGTTGGGTTCTTATTTCTGTGACTGTTACAGGTTCCAATATCATTTGTCCTTCTTCGTTAAGTTCTGGAAATATTGTTTGAACTAGGATCTTCTCATTACGTAAGGTTTCCATTTCTTAAGCGCATGTAGTCTTGCCAACATTTCCTTCTCATAAATAGCTTTGTGTAAATACTTTCCTTTGATTAGACGACCTTCAGAAGCAATGGGTATTTCTTCTTGCATTAAAACATCACCAATTCCATTTCTTGATGCATCATATTCCACAATAAAGGTGTTTGTTAGTCTGTCGTGTTGAGATTGCAACAAGATGATGGAGCTTAGTGAAAAGAGTCGCCTTCACTAAGTGGGCCCACAGGCTATTTTTGGCGCAAGTCTATTTTTAGACTATGTCTATTTTTAGACATATGGATCATGTCTATGGATTGCAGGTTGCTGTTTATGGATGATTGATCAAGCTGAGAAAATAGATGGACTTCTATTTTTGATGAAAGTGTGAGTGATCACAGTGTGAGTGATCAAGTCTATTTTTAGACTGGCTGTCAAAAATAGAAAAGTCAAATATTATTATCTCACAATAATATTTGGACTATAAGCTTAATCTTATTCTCTTGGAGCACTTCAGTTCGAGCTACGGATGTGGCACATGCAATTGCATGAAGGAAATACGTGGTTCTTATGGGTTAGTTGAATATTTGCATGCATGACTTCAGTTAGAACTCAAGTGAGTTGAGTTAGTGGACTAGAGGTGCAGTTGATGGAGTTGTGTTCAGTTTAGCTTTGTTAAACTGGTTGTATTTAGTCTAACTGGCGAATAGACTAGAGATGAGTTGGGTGAATTAGTTATTAATTAATTCACAAGTTATTAACTCATATTACAACTAATGAATACATCAGTTAACTCAGTTGCATGTCAGTGCATGTTCAGTTCAGCAGGGACAGGTGTTAGAGAATCAGATTGCTATCAGTTGTGACTATAGTTGTGCATCAGCTCTTGCACAATCAAGGGATTGAGTATGCCAATGAGTTTGCCCACATATTTTCCCACATTGTAGCTTGTGCTCACATGATTTAGCCAAGTA
>APFE030073178.1:3358-30406 GCA_000404065.3 Pinus taeda | reverse complement strand
AAATGGACTAACAAAGGACTCATGACTCAACTAAAAACTGACTCAATACTTAAACACAATCGACCAACTTAAAATGATGCTCAAAGTGGAGCTTATTCATCACAACCTACTCTAACAGTTTCATTCATCACCTGATCAAGTGAAATGAAACAACCAATGCAACCAAGTAAGTATCTCATCTGCTGTTTGAAATCTCCGCAAGTTCTCACTTATGACCAACAAGAGAGAACTACTGAAAGGCAACTCCCATGACAACTTAGAAACAGATCCAATGAATGATATGGATGCTCTATCCACCTCCAAAAACACTGCATAAGGATCATGAAATTTGAGCACACTGGAACTTAGCTCACCCAATGGATTACTTCTTTTCTCCTCATACCATGAATGCAAAATTTGACCTGAGCCTTGTGACGAGACCTCTGCTGAAAATGACAAAGAAACCGATTGCCGGATCAAATTAATATCAGCACATGTTTCAAGCTCACATGTAGTTAATGGAGAAAGACTTTGACTGCAAACCTCATCCAAAAAATCAGCTATTGGATCATGAAAAACTTGAAAAGACTGCTGCAATGTATCCATTGAAAATGTATGACATCCTTCTAGCTGTTCATTTTTTTCTTGAGAGATTTTACGAAGATTCTGCCTTATAAACTGAAATGCTTCGAAACAAAAGGGTATAGAATCTTCCTGCATCATCAAATCATGTATTTCATCTTCCACACCTTCATCTGTAATCTGCCCTTCAATTTCATTTGGTGGTTGCAAATCTGATGCTACAGGCTGCTCAAGAATTTTGTTATCTGTCTGATCCTCAACATTAACAATGAGAGATTGTTGATTTGTTATAGGCTGTTCATTTGAAGATTTACTATGCAATCTACCCTTCAAAAACTGAAATGATTCAAAATAGAATGGTCGGAGTCACCTTGAATCATTAAATCATGTGTGTCCACTTCCAAGTCTTCAGCTGCAACTTGACAATCAATGGCTTTCAGGGGTTGCAAATCTGAATATGAGAAGTCTTGTACAAGGTTCTCATTTCTCTCAATATGTTTCAAATCAAGACTTGTTAACATTTGATTTATGATTGCATGGTAGTTATCTCTGATGAATTGAAACGAATCAAAACAAAAAGGCAAAGATCCTCCACTTACTTCAAACTTTGATGCACTTTCCTCATCATTATCATAGCTGATATGTGATGGTTGAACATTGTATTCAAGCTGCTGAAAATGAACTTCTTCCTCCCACAAACCAGTTGCTGATTTGTCTGTAAGATTAGCTCTTGTTTGGAGAACATAATCATCATCATACTGATCAAACTGAGGCAAATCATCGGTATAAAACATATCATCAAGCATGTAGGTCATATCAATAGTTCTTTCTTCGCCAAGGTGATCTACAAAATAATCATTATCAAATCTATGACAACTAGGATAAGAAACAAAATGTTTTGGAGCAGCAACTTGTTCTTCTTCAATCAGTGAGCCATGAGCTAGAACATAATCATCATTCCTTGCATTGATCTTGTCCATCATCTTTTCCACTGCACTTACCAAAATGCCAAGTTTCTCCTCGAGAGATGTTGATTTGATCGGATCTATGTTTTTCATCTCTTCTTCTTTCAACCTTACCCGTCGGATCAGCAAATGTGCCTCCACATTTACTGCACTGTTTTTCATCTCATGAAGCGTTGCAATATCCCTTTCTCTCAGCTGAAACTCCATCTCCGGATCAAAGGAACCCGGATAGTGCAAGAGAGCCGATCTAGGAGTAGGTCTTATATCAACTGGCATCGAATAATAGACTTGATTAAATCTGGCAGAAAATTGTTGTACTGTCTCCCCTGGTAGTCTTTTCAGCTGGTTGTACTCTTCTACAATCAAGAAAAGGTTCTGCCCGATCATCCATTTATCGAGAAAAACTTTGACGAACTGTTGGAAATCTGAGATGCTCGCATCAGGCAGGGCTTTGAACCAACTCTTCACTTTGGCTTGCAAAGAAAGAGCAAAAAGCCTTATAATGACATCTTCTGCATCAACTTCAAAAAGGTCTAGAAAAGACTCAAAATTCTGCACATGTTTCTCAGCGTTGACATTCTTACATTCACCATCAAACCTCGGCAAGTATAGATCATAGTTTTTGGGGAAAGCGTGAAGAACAGAAGGTAAAACAAGAGGTTTATACCGATCTGGAATTTTACAAGGTGTAGGGATATGTACAGCAGGTATAGAATCAGACTTGGTCGCTTGAGGTTCATCACCAAATTTGGAAAAAGGATCTTGATCAAGCTCAAAGGTATGCAAATCTTTGGAATTTACGATCTTCAAAGGGAAAGAATCAACGGCAGGACGAGGATCTTTACTTAAGCATAATATACTTTGCAAAGCCTTCTTGACATTCTTGGGAAAAGAGGAGAAATAATTTATGACAAAGAACAAAATGTCTTGGATGAAATTCCAACTTGAATACCTGATATTGCCATGTTGTTCTTTCGTGTTTCTGCTGGTCGGGATCATCCTCCAGTGGAGTCTTTGGATCAGATCTCAAAACTGTTTTAGAGTCCCCAAGTGAATGATTTCAGCCTTTTAAGTGTCTGATCGTTGTTCATCATCAACAATCAGATCTGAACTTGATACATGTATTGGGGTAAAAGTGCCAATGAAGAGCTACTTTCACAAGCTCACGGAGATCGACTGAAGTAGCGTTTATCTACTAACGCTGATGTAAAACAAGAGCGTGTTCGAAGGCTACCTGGCGTATCTTCAGACTCCGTCTAAGACTTATGAAATACACACATCAAAGAGAAAACGATAAGTTTGTTCTCCCCAGTATGGTCGCCACTATGTTAGCGCTTGCGATTTCACCTCAGGCTGAGAAAGGCAAACCTTCAAGGCAACATCAAACCATTTCACCTCGTAGCTAGCCCTACGGGGTATGAGAAGGCTCTCTCCGGTCAATATCGTTAAATTTTCAATGGGAAGAGATGACCAATCAAGGTAACACAGATATTAGGCTAGTAAACTGATTTGGAGGTTGATTTGGGGTTTTTGGGGTTTTTGGTGGCAATTGAGGGTGTGCAATTTAGGGTGCGGGGATTGAGCTCAGTTTTTGCAGGTGGGTCTTTGGGGCAAGGTAGGAGTTTGTGCTGATGCTTTTAGCTGAGATGGATGATCAAGGAGGAAAGAGGAGAAGCTAAAGAGGGCAAACAATGACTTTGAATCCTCTTTAGACAGTGGAAAACATAAACATTAAACAAATTTGAAAGCTGAGCATGGCATGCATGAATTCAAACTTTATCACTTCCTTTGTTTAATAAGCTGCAGTAAAGAAAGATATGGAACACATAAACACACTTGCAATTACAATAAGAGAACACACCATCAACACAAGATTCCACAAGAATCCCAATGATGTCTGCAAAACCCTGGTCTTCCTTTTCCTCAAATTGCAGAGATACAAGTGAAATATACACTAGGAGCTTCTCCCTCAAGAGTCCAACCATGAAAATGAGTAAGAGAAGGCATAATATAGAAGATCTAACTCCTTTCCCCACCTCTAGGGGTCGAGCTCAGCTTCCTAGGAGCTGTTTTAACTAATTCTAAACTAATCACTAGATAATAAGCAGTCAAAACAACTTGCCTCTAAAACTTAGGAAACCTATCCATGCATTAAATATTTATCATTTACATCAAGGAAACTTTTAGAAGTGTTCAAGGAGAGTAAAAGTATTTAAGTGCCATGAAAATTACACAAAAATCCATCATTTACATGCCTCAAAAGTCAACCAAAGTAAAAACAGTGTTTTGCTGGCCGAACTGGTCAAAATAGTGAAATTTCCCTGAGTGGTCGCGCCCCTCACTTTGACTGGTCGCGCGCATTGACAGCTCTGTTTGAGGGCCTTCCCGGTGTCCAAATCAGGTGCAAGATAGCTCATTGGAACGGTCTGTGAGTCTACTTTCCAACCCCACTGGAATTTCTGAATTTGGAGTTGATTTGACCCCTCAAAAGTCATTTCTCCCAAGGCAGCTTTCTGCAACTCAAAAAAGGGGCAGAAAGTCAAAATTTGCATGTATTTTGAGCTTTTGGGAGCCCAAATCTTCATAAAATCTGAAACCCATCCATAGGAAAGTGTATTTTTGCATGAAAATTCCAAAAATGTAGAGTTTTCCCCGTTCTGAGCTATCCCCATGTATGGTCGCGCGCAGGGTGAGACCAGTCAAATGGCCGAAACCTGTAAAATTCCCAAAAACACCAAAAATGCCTCAAAACTCTCAAAATTTCTTGGTTTTTCTGCTAGGAGTCCCCAATCAAGTACCATGCTCCGTCAAAGAGGCTTTGGCCAAAATTTGGAGTGGATCGGGCGTTTTCCTTCGTTTTTGTGTTTTGGCCAACCGTTCTTGGAGCACCTTTGTTCTCGCCGGTATTTTTGACATTTCTTTAAAACCATGACACCTGTGCAAAAAGTGAAGGAGGTTTTTCTTCCTTGGCATGTTGTGGACAAAAACCTCTCTCAGTTTTCTAAAATTCATCTTTGAATGATCTGAAACATCATTTGAGTGAAACTTGCCCCGATGTGTGAAACAAGGAATTTTGTCGAAATGAAGCGAAATGAAGGGGATAGGGGGCTTCTAAATTCTTGGGGAAATTTTTGGGAGTGGGAGGGATGTTAGGAAGCAGGGGAAAGTGGAATCTCAGAGATTGATTGAGGGGAAGGGGTCCAAAAGGGCAAAACACAGGCCCAACCTAGAAAATTGTCAGGTTGTAGCAAGAAACTAGGGTTTGTGGAAAAATGAGGAATTTGACGGATCTAAGGGATGGGAAGTGTTTGATAAGGTACTTTAAGGATAGGGGAAGGTATATGAACATCTGGATACAAGTTTTGCTGATGATTTAACCGTCCAAGAGACATTGGCTTTCAAAACCCTAGGAGAGGGAAATGAACTTGCCAAGGCACAACTAAAGCATGAACAAGATGTAAAATGACTCATTAGACATTGAGATGATAATGAAAACCCTATGAATGATGATAGAATCAGCTGAATGATGACATGGACCAACATTTGGGCAACTTTTAGAAGGAGTGAAAACAAACCCTAGATCTAATGCCTAGTGACCAAATTTTGCTTGAAGACTCACTGAAATGACAAAATTTGATCTTGACACTTCAAAATCACTTTGTAAGAGCATATTTGATCACCGGAGGAAGGCTGGAAAGACTGACACTAACAGGGGCTTCAAACTTTCTTGCATGGAAGAAGAGGACAGATCTAAATCTCATTGAAAATGAGGTCATAGAAGATGTTAAGGGCTTAATCACCAAACCGCCAAAAGAATATGCTCAAGCACTTGCAAGGTATATGAAAGGGTAAGTAAGGGCTCAAATTATTCTCATAGAATCCATCAAGGATCCCCTCATTCCATATGTATCTAAACTCGAAACTGCAAAAGAAATATATGAAAAACTGGGAGAGTTGCTTTCCGTAAGAACTATAGGAGAAGTTATCTCATTAAGGAAAGAACTCTACAAGCTAAGGATATCAAAAGAATTCATAGCCTCATACTTTATGAGGATATCTAAAATAAGGGATCAACTTCAAGATTTGGGAGAAATAATTTTTGACAAGGAGATGATCACCGTAGTGCTAAATGCACTACCAGAGGAGTGGGGTAACTTCACTTCAAGAACTTATGGGAAGAAAGAAGCTACTAAATTGTAGGATCTATGGTCACTGTGCAAGTTTGAAGAAACTAGGCTAAAGGAAAAAACTGATGTAGGATCAAATGAACAAACTCAAGCATATACGACTATGGCAAAGAGAAAAGGGAAGTTTAAGAAATTTGGTCCTCAGAAAAAGAAGAAGAACATGGCTAGGATTCAATGCTATGGATATCAAGAATATGGGAATTACAAGAGATATTTTCCTAAGATCAAGAAGGACAATAACAAAAGGGGAAGAGAAGAGGCCCATATCATCAAAGAAGCAGAGGAAGTAAAAGATCTTTACTATGATTGAGATAGTCTTCCTCACCTATTTATTTTCAAGTTTTTTGTTGTAAGATATGGCTATCATAAGTCTCCAAGGAGCATAATTGGATGCATCATGTCATCATAGAAGCATTGAAATCAAGAGCTTGTAACATCATCATAGAGAAGCATGAAGGATAGATGGAAAATAAGTCTATGACAATCACCTATGGAAGGATATAGCTCTTGGTAACCTCATTAGAATCATAAGTGGTACTTATGAGAAAAGGAAAAAGCCATCTAGTACAAAGCTCATCTTACATCAGTTAAAAGGAAACATTTGCTAGATGAGGATACTCAAGATCCTTTGTTGGAATCTTCATTGAAAGTTTCACTGATTAATAGGAAGTAAGTGTTTCATTAAGAAATCCAACTTGTAGGAATTCATGGGATGATGGTATGATGTCAAAAGAAGTAAATTAGGTCAAGGAATTGAAGTTATTTCAATCAAGGAATTTTTTGAAGGAAGTGTAGATGACCTAAATGAAAATGAGATATGAATGCTTAAAATAAATTCATGTCATATGGTTGCGAGTAACAAGGATAAATGCTCTATCTCAAGGGCATGATCAAAAGAAAGGGTCTCCTCCTTTGATAGGATGCAGGAAGGCATGGTTCACACATTTACTAGATAAAATCAACATAATATGTACTGATATGAAATATGAGGTGGTTGAAAAAATTTGGAGGAACTCTATTTGGAAGTTCTTGGAAGAAAATGTGTGAAGAAAGAAAGGAAGAAATCATTAAAAATGTAACTATGGAGAAGGCAATCAATATCCAATTATTTAAATATTTGACTATGATATCTCCATGAAAGATATGAAGACCCCAATCAGGTCTGAAAAACAAAGAAACCCTTGACAATGTATATATTTTGGAGATGTGTCAATATGTATGCCGAATGTCGATGCAAACAGGAAGATGTCATGATGAAAGACCTTCAAAAAGGTAATTTTGATTTAAAGTTCATTTCTTATTTTTAAGTAATATCTAGATGGGCTTATGCAGGGCTGTCAAGGGAAGAAATTGTTGGAAATACTGAGAGGGAGGTGAATCAATATTTCTTAGCAATTATCACTTTTTAATCCTTTTTAGAGCATTAGTTAATCTTCAGTTATTATTATTGTTCTTCTTCAAATGATCATAAACAATAATAAACAGTAGACAACACCATAAAACAATGCAGAAAGATAAAACAGAGGACATAAAGATTTTAGCTGGAAAATCCCTTCCGGGTCAAAAACCACTAAACGCTTCTTTAGTAATTATCTTCTCCCTGTTAAAAGAAAATTGATTACATCAAGATTTCAGCTACAATTGAGGGAGGCATCAATCCCCTAATTCACAGGCTACAACTTGTAGGACGTTACTAGACCCTAATATCATGTTACAACCACTAACCACTGCACAATCATGCACATTAAAGTCACTACTCAATTACACATCACTGTCCCTGCTCAACTGTACATCAATTTCACTACACACATAGATCACTGCACGACTATTGGCTATCACTGCACTGAGCTACTGGCGAATGAATAACCATCAAGACTCAATATATCTTGTTGCCACACTGTATCAAGTTGCACACGATGATGTAACCATCTGGTACTGCTATCAAATGATGGCACAAACAAAGGTGCCTTAGGTCATCCCTATGACTTGCTACCAATGCTCTAAATTTTTTTCCACATAGAACTACCAACATATGTCTAAACACTTTTTCCCTTGTACCATGTCAATATGTTGTTACAGATAAGTTATTTACCATTGTAAAGTGTCTTGTCAATTAACAAGTTTACAAGTCAATGTCAAAATAATATGCTTCTTATACTGAATTCTAGATATCTCCAATTTTTTCCATGTCCAAGTTTACCCAAGTGTTTCTCTAAGAACATGAAATCCTTTTCCTCAATGAAACCCTAGGACATAACACCTTAGAATAAAACTCTAAATCCTAGGACCAAACTAAAAACTTGCACTGCTTGAACAATTTCCTTGTCCAATTAACTGATAACTTCAACAATACTTAATGTATGTCAAGTGTCAATTATGAGGATTATGTCAAAATATAGTTTATTAAGGTAACCAAGGTCACAGTAGTTGGATTACTTAGGTTTTTCCACGTAACAACTTTAATATCTTAACAAGGTAAGTGAACAACTGATTACTAACTTCAAAGTTCAGTTCACTAAAGTCAAGATAGAATAAAGGTTATTGATGAACACGTCATAGTCAATATGTCAATGTATCATTCTTAGTCAAATATGATATCTCAGTTAAGTATAGTCAAATGTTGAGGTCATGTCATTGTAGGGTAGATTGGTTCACTATGTATGTGCACTATTGTTCACAAATTTGATGCATAGATCACTATCAATGTAATATCAGATGTCAAGTCATGGTTAAGTCTATTACTGCAAGGTCACATAAAATAAGAGCTATGTTATTTGTTTTACTAAGTGTCACTTACAAGTGTTGATCAAAGACAGATATTAAATACAGATACAATCGATGAAAGAAAGAATCACCAAGATGAAAAACTGTTTTATTAACTGAATGAATGGATCGATTCTCCGCGCTGCATGATTCATGTGCTATTACATTACTTTTATATTATGTTACATAACTGAATATAGAACCGCCTAACTACAATACAATTTAAAGAAAAACCTAACTATACAGTTAAGGAAAACCTAACTAAACTTGTTGTCAAAACTAACAACAAGCCCATATATATATCGCAATTATCTATGTGTCTTTGTCATGTTAAGTTACTGTTATATCATTTACTACTTGGTAAGATCACATAAAGTATGTCACAGTGTTTTGGTTCAAAATTGCAATGAGAGGTTTTTCAATAAGATGTTGAATCAATCATTGGCTTAGTGCATGAAGCTTAAAATTGTTCAATTTAATATGAGCTTACTACTACTGTCTTCAAATGAAGTTCGATGTCATATATTCACAAGAGAATTAGATACCTAGTAATTTTTGACTAAATGCCAAAATCAAAGTTATAAATGATATCTCGACTACCTTCAAATATGGTTATATGGATATGATTCAGGTCTATATGACCTTGAGGATGTCTTAATTCATGTATATAAGCCTTGAGAGACCTACACCTTATAACAAGCAACCACAAGACTATACACAATCATGCCTTGCCATTGATCAATACTAAACAAGAGAAACTACCCAAATGCAAGCTTAAAAACTGCATAAACTAAAGATCAGACGTAAAAAAAAATATAAAAAAAAAAATCCCAGAGCTATAGAATACAACAGGCTTACCACTTATTTGATGACACAACAGAATTCAAAGCGCAAGTTCTTACAATTACACTAGGGTAGTCAACAAGAGTTTAGTCATCAAAAGATCATTGTTTTATTAAGACATTCAAGATTATTTTACTATTTTAAAGTCATATCACTGTTCCAAATTAAGGTCATGTCATTGTTTTACTAGGACAGTCACAGAGATATTGTCACAATTCTCAATGAGTCACAATGATGCAAATGTATTACAAGATTTTTGTTGTATACACTATTAACCAACAAGGAGAATGCAAAATACAATAGTTTCCTAAGTGCCAAGGTCTTGTCAATGCACAGTCCTAAACAAAAAACACAAGAGCCAATAATCCTTACTTGAAATATTTCGCTACCCTAGCTTTACTACCCCTTGCTTCAGGAATCTAAATCTTCTCTCAGATAGTTTGCACACTTTAGAGATAGATACTCCGCACACTTTAGAGATAAGATCAAGATGACCAAAAATTTCAGATGATATGTTTGTGTATTGAGAATGTTATGTTTGGATATTATAATAGGTCCCTTTTTATAGTGTTTTGTTAGGCTTAGAGAGGGATTCTAAGTGTTAGACGTTGGATGAGCTTCATGAAATTTAGTCCATAGTGCATTAAAATATTCAAGTATATCTTCTTAAAAAGTTAGGAGGACCGCAACACTAGACTTAAAATTAGGCTTAGGTAGATTATTATAGGTATGTTTTTATAAATTAGAGAAGGGTTTTCTAAGTGATCGTTGGTTGAGAATAGGAATTTGCTTTGAGGGTTGACTACCAAATGTTCATAATTTAATAATTAAATTATGTTTAAAGTAAAGAAGCTATTAGCTTTATGGAGGAGAGATAAGGGTTATTAATTAATGAAGGACCCTTCTTGTGAGCACAAAATTGTTTGATATCCATCCTTAAAATAATTTCTCCATGAGAGATAATGTGGAACCCTCAGACTTGATTTTTATGCTCATAACCAATAAGATATGCCAAGTCACCACCCCTTGGGGTTTTAGCCCAGAAATTGGGTGTTTTACCTTCAAACTCAATTACTCTCTATAAAGAGGAACCGCATGGCATACCGCATATCTCTGGAAAGATATCAATGAGGAGAATCCAATGATGTGGATCTCCAAGCCAAACTCAATTTTTTGACCCTTCAAAAAACCCTTGACAAGTCGGGGTACATCCTTAGTCCAGGGAACCCAAACCCTATGACTTGGGTTTTTAATCATCCTACAATATAGTTTCCATCTTGATGTAATCCAACAATTACTAAGAAGCGTTCATTAACCATTTGACATAAATGACTGGTGTTTTTGGTCCGAGTCAAACCCAATCAACTCCATAGGTTGACAACACCATCCAATAATCTCCCCCTTTGTCACTGATGGAAACACACATACTCCCCCTGCGAGTACAACTCCCCTTGCCTTCGTGCTTCACCTCCTTCTTGAGATTTCAATCTCCTTCTCATGTTTTTCTCTCCCCCTTTGACATCAATGGCAAAGGGTTACTCCCCTTGATAATTTGCTTGCTTCATGTGGACATGTTATCTTCTTGTGTTCCCCATGACGAGAAGTCTTCTTGTAATAGTCTATCAGTGACGATCCTTGTGGACATGTGTCATGTATGTGCTTCCCTTGAAGAGAAACCTTCCTTTGTGAACCTGTAATCCTTCAACTGTTCTGCTTCCCCTGAACCTATTATGAAAGTGCCTTCTTGTTCAAACTATCTGTCTGCCAACTGTAGACTTGTGCCATATACTTCTGCATAGACGACTCCTCTTCAAATTTCAAGGAGTCGATGAGTTGAATCATTCAAAATAGTGAGTCATCTAGCGTACCATATTGACTCGAGTCATTAACTGAAGCAACTGTTGAGACCTTCTTTCCTTCTTTCTTTTCTTGCTCATCTTGTACTTGTTCATCCTGTTCCTATTTTATTTTCCAAAATGGTTGATTCCATCTTGTACCTACAGTGACCAGCTATGTGTCCATAGTTATGACACTTGAAGCATTCAATTTTGTCCATAAGTGATTCCATCTGACATATGCAATCACGAGCGCTATGGTCATAGTTATGGAATTTGATACATTCAATGTTTGGCCCATCTAGCACATATTCTCTTCTGAAAAAATAATCATGGAATCTGTCTCGTGATCATGCAAACTTGCTTCTAGAGTTTTGCAGATAATGATTGGACCTGTCAAAAACTTCACAATCCCTAGCCATATGTCCATAGTTAGCACATAAAAAGTAGTAACCATCAAATGAACATGTGTACTTGGATAATTCATTCGAATGCAATGGTCCATGATAACCGTACCTATCAACAACTTTACAATCCCCTAGCCATATGTCAATAGTTAGCACATAAAAAACAATAACCATTAAATAAACGAACATACCTGGAAGATTTTTCATTCTTCTTTGGAGGCAGTGATGTAGTTTGTTGTCGTCCTTTTCTCTTGACTGTGTTGGTCTTGTTCTTTGGAGTTGTAACATTCTTCTTTGGCTTTTCACTTAGATCAATTTCCTTCTTAGAATCATCCTGTGAAGATGTGGAGCTTCTACCTTCATCAACTGGAGCTTTACCAACTTTAATTTCCTTCATTTTTTCTTCATCTATCTTATCTTGCAAGCGTTGTTTCTGTGATCCCTTGTGTTTGTTGATCTCATCGCGGGTTGCATCAAGTTCTTCTTGCTTTTGAGCAAGATCTTCTTGAAACTAGCTTTTCAATATCTCCTTTATTTTTTCTTCCTCCTCAACCTGTAGCTTGAGAAGAGTGGTCTTCTCTAATTCTTTATTGAGAACTTGCATCTGTCCCTTCTAGTTCTCATTTTCAATCTTGAGGCTGCTTATTTCTGTTGAAGCTGTTTCTAATTCCTTTTTCTTTTGGCCAATTGAAGATACGTATCTTTGATTAGATTCCTTCCTTTCAATTTCTGCTTCCTGCATCTGTTGTTTGAGCCTATTAATATCTGCAAAGGTTGTGTCGAGTTCTTGTTTCTTTGTATTCTTGGCTTCTTCCAATCGAGTTCTAATACTGCTAATAATCTTCTCAGACTCTTCATTTTCCTTTATGAGTTCTTTTGTTGTCTTCAATTCTGCTTCCAAAAGTCTTGTCTTTTCCTTTTGACTTTTGAGTTCCTTTATCACCTTGATCACTTGATTTTGAAACTTTGTCTTTCTCATTTCTCCAATTTCTTCATCATAATTAGAATTATTAGAATTTTCAATAACATCTTGACCTGATTACTTTATTGAGTAGAGATTATGAAGCTTTTCCTGAATAGATTTATCTGTTGAACATTGACCAACATTTGTTCTCACGAAATTTGGAAAAACATTCAAAATTACATTGATGGCCTTTGAATTGTACCTTTTAGTTTCTTTGATAGATGTGTCTCCAGAAACAATTGCTTTCGATACTCCATGTGCCTGCAAATGTACTTCCATCCTGGATTCCCATATCCAGTAATTATTTTCATCAAAATCAGGGGTTGGTACGCAATACTCACTTTCTTCAGATTTTGTTGTACCTGTACCTTCCTTTGAAGTCCTTGCAACCTACCTTTTTTATTTTCCCAGCTCTATGCTCTGAAAATTTCCTTCCAGCGGTTAAGTTGTTATTGAAGGAACCTCCCTCTGATACCAATTGTTGGAAATATTGAGAGGGGGTGAATCAATATTTCCTAGCAATTAGCACTTTTTAATCCTTTTCAGAGCATTAGTTAGTCTTCAATTATTATTATTGTTCTTCTTCAGATGATCATAAACAATAATCAATAGTAGATAACACCATACAACAATGCAGAAAGATAAAACAACGGACACAAAGATTTTTAGGTGGAAAACCCCCTCTGGGTCAAAAACCACTGAATGCTTCTTTAGTAATTGTCTTCTCCCTGTTAAAAGAAAATTGATTACATCAAGATTTTAGCTACAACCGAGGGAGGTGTCAACCCCCTAATTCATAGGCTACAACCTGTATGATGCTACTAGACCCTATTATCTTGTTGCAACTAGAAGGATGCCCCAACGCCCTATAGATTAGGCCGCAACCTGATGAGTTCCCCAACACTCTATTTACCAGGTGCCGTCAGAAAGGATGTTTCACTTCCCTGTTAGTTTATCAACCACAACTGAATGGATGCCACAATGCCATGTGCAAGCCACAACTTTCCCTAGCACCACCCTGCCGCCTTGAAGTGTTCCCAGGCCACAACCTGAAGGTGATTCCAATCACCCATAAGAGTCGGTAGATCACGTTTCAATATTTTCACACTGGATCCCCTGTACTCTGAATCAATGTAGAATATATGTAAGGAAGATGTTGTATATCTGTCAAATCCTAGTAGCCAGTAACCACTGCACAATCTTGCACATTAAAGTCACTTCTCAACTGCACATCATTGTCACTGCACAATACTGAACATTAAAGTCACTTCTCAACTCCACATCATTGTCACTGCTCAACTATACATCAATGTCACTGCACAAATAGATCACTGCACAACTACTGGCTATCATTGCATGTCACTGCTCATGAATGAATAGTCTCATGGACCACACTTGTTGGAAAATAAATTATAATGTTATTTCCATCGAAAACTCTACTCAAAAAATTGATATGAATCATAGAAGCCTAAATTCAACGAATGAATAGTCATCAATGCACAACCACTATCACTGCACATCTATTGGCTACCATTGCATGTCACTGCACTGAGCTTCTCACGAATGAATAACCATCAAGACTCAATATATCTTGTTGCCACACTATATCAAGTTGCACACGATGTTGTAACCATGTGGCACTGCTATCAAATGATGGCACAAACAAAGGTGCCTTAGGTCATCCCTATGACCTACTACCAATTATCTAAAACTTTGTCCACAGAGAACTACCAGCATATGTCTAAAGACTTCTTCCCTTGTACCATGTCAATACGCTATTACACACAAGTTATTTACCATTGTCAAGTGTCTTATCAATTAACAAGTTTACAAGTCAATGTAAAAATAATATGCTTCTTATATTGAATTATAGATGTCTCCAATTTGTTTTATGTCCAAATTTACCCAAGTGTTTCTCTAAGCACACACAACCCTTTTCTTCAATGAAACCCTAGGATATAAAACCTTACGATAAAACTCTAAACCTTAGGACCAAACGAAAACCTTGCACTGCTTGAACAATTTCCTTGTCCAATTAACTGATAACTTCAATAATACTTAATGTATGTCAAGTGTCAATTATGAGGATTATTCCAAACTACAGGTTATTAAGGTAACCAAGGTCACAGTAGTTGGATTACTTAGGTTTTTCCACACAACAAGTTTAATATCTTAACAAGGTAAGTGAACCATTTTTTACTAAATTCAAAGTTCAGTTCACTGATGTCAAGATAGAATAAATATTATTGATGAACACGTGTCATAATCAATCTGTCAATGCATCATTATTAGTCAAATATGATATCTCAGTTAAGCATAGTCAAATGTTGAGGTCATGTCACTGTAGGGTAGATTGGTTCACTGTGTATGTGCATTGTTGTTCACAAATTTGATGCATAGATCATTGTCAATGTAATATCATATGTCAAGTCATGGTTAAGTCTATTACTACAAGGTCACATAAAATAAGTGTTATGTTATTTGTGTTATCAAGTGTCACTTACAAGCCCATATATATATATATATATATATATATATATATATATATATATATATATATATATATATATATATATATATAACAATTATCTATGTGTCTTTTTCATGTTAAGTCACTGTTATATCATTTACTACTTTGTAAGATCACATAAAGTATGTCACATTGTTTTGGTTCAAAATTGCAATGAGAGGTTTTTACACTGGGAAAAGGTCGCACAGTAGTTATATCATATGCACATAAACAATTATATATATGAGGCTGAGGTGATGTTTTGAGAGTAGGAAAGGTGATGTGCAAAAGGGAAATGATTAGGCATAGAATCCCAAGCGTGCAACTAATGCATCACAAAGGGCATGTGTGGCAAGGAATTAACATGCAGTCACCTTAGAGTTCATATCTACACATTGTGTGCTCTTAGCCAGTGGACTACCAATTGTTTCTTATAGAA
This sequence comes from Pinus taeda, assembly GCA_000404065.3. NCBI lineage: Eukaryota > Viridiplantae > Streptophyta > Pinopsida > Pinales > Pinaceae > Pinus > Pinus taeda. The sequence continues at coordinate 14,933 of APFE030073178.1, read as the reverse complement.
CTTGTGCGATGCACCATCACAAGGCCAACACTTTCCCTTTGGCACATAGCACACTCTTAGAACCTCGTCACAACCTTCCCTTCCCCTTGAACTTTCTCATGCAGCCACCATATGTTGTCTTATCTTGATAGTGCACTATGTGCTTCTAGCAAACAGGGACACTAATTCTTGTCCCTCACAAATGTGCCAAGCTAACATACAAACAATGTGCTAAGAGAATGATGTTAAAGAAGCAATTAGCCATGGAGACCATGCACTACAATATTAAGAAGCATCTTCAAAGTAGCATTAATAATTATTGAAAAGAATGTTCAAAATTATGTAAAGGTCACACGAAACCCCAGTGCCCAAAGAGCATCAGAAATAACTCCACTTGACGGAAGTCGTCACAATTATTTTTACAAAGCTATTCTACCTTCGCTGTCAAATGAACATGGTGATAGTGCCAACGCACACATCTGAAACTATTCAAAAAGCATAAAAAGGAGGAACCAAACACTATGGTGCAGTAAATGAAGTGATGAAGAGACTTAACGCATCAATTTTGAGAAATAAGGGATAACACTAGTGCGAATACATTAAGTCAATCACACAAACACTACATTAGAAAGTTGTGTATAATGTTATGATAATGATGTATTATGTATAATGATGTATTATAATCAACGCGATGGGAGGATATATCTGTACATGTATCTAATCGAAGTAATACAGGGTGATGTCAGCGGGGATCAAAGAAGTTGATATGGTGGCTTGCAATCGATATTACAAATAACAAGGAAGGTTCGAGTCGTGTTGAAGATAATGGAGAATATCCTAGAATAGTGTGAGTTGGTTCACGTGACCTCAGGATAGAAATTAGTTTCTATTTCTTAGGTTATTGTTCTAACTTCCCTAAAAACCATGATTACTATATAATGTGTGATATACATGAACAATGTAGAGAGTTCTGCAGAGCCATACTCTCCTGGTTTAGACTCTCTTTCATAGAGCTGACTAATGGGTTTTATTTCTTTTAATACAACATTGCCATTTTCATCATGGTATCAAAGCGTCAGGGCTGAGGTACCTGTACGCTGAGAGGAGGGTGCGATTAAACTGAAATTGTCGCAGGTTTTAGGAGAATAAACACGACGATTACTCAAACACACTTAACATCACCATCTCTAATATTAGGCATATAGCTACAACGACATTGCAGATAAAGGGTGTACATCTGCGATGACATCTCAGATAAGTGGTGTACATCTGTGACGATCATGTAAACAACAAAGATGCTCCATGGAGGCTGAAAGAAGGTTGCATCTTGGAGAAGGCTGTAGAGGCTGACAACAGAAGGTTGTCTGGAGGCTGTGAAGGAAGTCACGGTGATTTGCGAGTGTGCTGTGAGATCAAACAACATTGAGGATCAATGCTCTATCTTTGTCACAAATGTGGGGTAAATTTAACATCTTCTTTTATCTATCGAATTTTTTTTTTTGGTCTAAATCACCAAGATGAATAATAATATGTTTGAAGCATGCTTGAATGAGCATAACAAGCTCGATGGTTCCAATTATGCAAATTGGAAATTCAAGATGCAGACTTTGTTAAAAGTGCAGAGTGCTTGGACGATTGTAAATGGGGATGAGCTGAAGCCAGTGGTTGGATCAGCATCGATCCCAGATAGGGAGAAGCGAGAAGGTAGAGCAAAGACGATGTTGAAGATGTCAATGAAAGATTGCATCATACCACACATCGAAGAGTGTAAGACAGCTAACAAGATCTAGGGAATTCTGAAGGATTTGTATGAGATCAGGAATTCAAATCACCTTCTGTTCCTGAAGAGCAGGATCTTATCCCTGAAGATGGAGGAGAGTGAAGCAGTTGTTGCCTTCATAGCAAGGATCAATGATCTGAAGAACAAATTGGCAGACATTGGTCATACACTTGATGATATAGATCTTGTAACAATTACCATGAATGGTGTGACCGATGACTACCAAATGTTCATTACTGGGATAAATGCGAGAGAGAAAATCCCGAAGTTTGAAGAGCTAACATGAATACTGATGTAAGAAGAAGAAAGAAGATCAACTCTAAAGCCCCAGACTGTCGATCTTGCATTGATGGCGAAGAAGAACTTCTTCAAAGGGAAAGGAAATCCGCAACATCAAAATGGAGGACATTCCGAGAAAAGACCGAATCAGACCCAAGGTATGCATCTAAATAGAAACAACTCTGAAATTAAATGTTTTTATTGCGGAAAACTTGGTCATATTGATAGGGAGTGCAAGAAGAAGAAATATCATGAAGAACAGCAGAAGCAGAAACGACATGCAGGTCATCTCGCAAATGAAAATCATGTGCAGAATTTCAGATTGTTTATGGCAGATTTTGATGAGAATGTTGATGAAGAAATCTAGTATGTAGATTCGGGAGCATCAACACATATGACAAGGAACAAGCACTGGTTTGAAGATTTTAAAGAAATCAACGAAGGAGCACAGATTTACCTAGGTGATGATAGAATTCATCAGATCAAAGGGTGTGGGAAAATTTATGTCATTCTACCTAATGGTAATGTAAAACAAATTCATAATGTCATGTATGTGCCCGGTGTAACAAAGAACTTGATTTCTGTATCCATGATCACAGATCAAGAACTTAAAGTTGAATTTCTTAAATCTAATTGTTATATTAAAGATCTGCTAGATGGCATGAAGACAATTGCTACAGGAATCTGAACAGGAGGTCTGTACAAGTTGGATGTAAGACCTGCACCAGTTCGACCCTTGACAACTGAAAGTTTGACTACAAAAGAGCTATGGCATCAGATATTTGGCCATATCAACTACAATGATTTGTTGTTACTATAGAAGAAGGAAATGGTAAGAGATCTTCCTATGCTAAAGCAAGTACATAATGATTGTGATGTGTGTACATTAGGAAAAATGCATAGAGAAGAATTACATGTTTGAGTAGAAAAGAGACAGAGGGATATACTTGAATTAGTGCATACAGACCTGTGTGGACCCATGCAAACAAAATCATTAGGAGGTGCACTATATTTTTTACTGTTTATTGATGATTGCATAAAGTTTTCTTGAGTGTATTTCTTGAGTAAGAAGAGTCACACAATTGAATACTTTAAGCAGTTCAGGAATATGATTGAAAGGCAAACAAGGAAGCAGATAAAAATTCTCCGCTCTGATCAAAGGGGAGAATACAGGAAAGATGAGCTTATCGGGTATTGTAAAGACCATGGAGTATTGCAGCAGTTCAAAGTACCCCATACTCCACAGCAAAATGGAGTAACTGAAAGAAAGAACAGAACACTGGTGGAATGCACCAGAAGCATGTTGAAAGGTAACAATCTATCGAATGGTTTTTGGGCTGAAGCATTGAATACTACAGTTTATTTGAAAAATAGGAGTCCTGCAAGTTGGGCATAAGTTGACAAAATGATTGAAATGGTGAAAGATCCTATTAAAAGCAATGACCAAGACCAGAGCTATAAGAATATAGTGGTGGGTAAACTCCAGAATCAAAACAAAATCAACATTCCATGGATGTAGACTCTTATCGACTATTTAGCATTTATTATGTAAATCAATTTCATTTATGATAATAATTTATTGTTTGTATAATCTTTCATCTTAATGAAAGGTTATAAAAGTGGAGTTATGGTTGGTTGTATATGTTTAAAAACTTTATTGATGCTTGAACCAGATTGGTGGCTAAGACGACCGACATAATCAAACTTTTTAAAGTACAAAAGGAACATGTCAAAGCTCATTGAATCTTTTTTACCATATTTTAAATATATTATATTTTTCATAAGTGACAAATATTGAAATCATGGAAAAGGACAATAGAGAATGACTAAGGTTCTATGCAAGTCTAAGAGTCAAGGTGAAAGTCTAAAGGTCCTAGGGGAGCACAAGAGTCAATTGAAAGTTGAAAGGTCATGAGGGCATCAAAAGGTCATAGGAGAAGATGGAAAGTCACAGTCACAGGATTCTTTGCCAAGAAAATTGAACTTTGGTTGTCACAATCTATCCTTATAGCTCATTGTACCAACCCCATACTTGAACACAATCTCTGCAACCAAACTTCTTCCTTGCTTGGATGAGTGATTATCATGTATTCAACTTCTGTAGTTGAAAGTTCCACTACAAAATATATCTTGCTCATACTCCTTCAAATAGGTTAAACACATAACCACTTGTAGATCTTCTTTGATTTAGATCTCCAACACAGTCTGCATCAACAAAGCCATAGATGTCCAAAACTTTGTTCAATCTTGATTTTCCTTAGTAGCACAGATATAATCACTATTGCCATGAAAACTCCTGAAAACTGCTTCATTGTTGTCCAATGCTCCTTCCCTGGTTTTGATGTAAACCTAATTAATACTCCCACTGCATGTGCAATGTTTGGTCTAGTGCAAACCATTGCATACATCAGGCTACCTACTACACTAGCATATGGAACATGGGACATGTCATCTTCCTCTTCCTCTTCTTGTGTCTTGGGACACTGTTCAACATATAATTTTACACCTATAAGAATAGGAAACTTGACTTGTTTACTATCCCACATATTAAAGCTATGCAATATTGTGTCGACATACTTTCTCTAGTCTAAGCATAGCTTCCTCTTTGCTTGATCTCACTTAATTTCCATGCCCAAAATATAGTTTGCAGCACTAAGATCCTTCATGTCGAATTTGGAGGACAACTGTGTCTTCAAATCGTGGATAATCTCTTTATCATTTCCAATCAACAACATATCATTCACATACAAGACCAAATAAATAACACGGTCACCAATTAATTTAAAATACACATAGTGATCTTCTTTGCTCCTAGTGAAGTCAAGTCCCTGTATATATGTATCAATTTTTTGATACCACATCCTTGGTGACTGCTTTAACCCATACAAAGACTTTTTTAACCTACATGTCAGTTCTTTCTTACCCTTCACCACAATGCCTTATGGTTGATTCATGTAGATCTCTTCTTCTAGATCCCTATGAAGAAATGTTGTCTTCACATTCATTTGTTCTACCTCAAAATCAAAAGCAACAACAACAGATAAAAATATTCTAATAGAAGCTAAAGTGGCAATAGGAGAAAAAATATCACCAAAATCAATTCCCAACACCTGGGAATAACCTTTTGCTACCAAGTGAACTTTGTATTTCTCCACCTTGCTTTTTGTTGAAGGAAATTTAACTAGGTTTGGTCTTCATAAATGTACTTTTGATATTTGTATTTATTCAAGAAAATGAATATTATTTTTATTATATTTTTCAATGAGTTTCTTGCTCGTTGAAATAGATCTAGCACATGTTAAAGTGCTATAGGTGATTCAAAGAGTCAAAATAAATGTTGAAGACCTTAAGGGCATGTTACACTATGTATACTTATGTATTAGAGTCAAATAATATACCTCTAAGAAAAGTCAAGTCTCCTCCATGCAATGGCACCATCAAAAGAAGCAATATGAAATAAATAGAGCAAGTCGGCCTAAAGGAGGAACAAACTTCTATATATAGAGGTTGTCCACTCCTCGAACATCAAGTATTCCTCATATCTGAAACCAGTGAAGGTAGAAGGCAAGATAAAGGGAAACAAAGGTGATTGAAGGACGAAAGAAGAGTCTCCAAGGGTAGCGAAGAAAGGAGGAAGAAGACTGAAGTGTAATAGGGTTGTCTTAAAGCCTATTACAGTCACATGTGCGAACAAAGGAGCCTCTTCCTACGGTCATTACAACACTACTATCATAGTCACATAATCTCGTTGGTTGGGCTAGATAATTAGGCCTATAAGTCCTCTCACTCAAGTGAGGAAGAAGTCTATACAAGCGAAGGAAGAAGGAGAAGTCTAACATAATTCTTGTGAGGGTATTCCCTCACACATGCGAAGAACTATGGTTGCATTATTGTTGCTCTAAGTCTGCAATCTTTGTCAAAGAGAAGAAAGCTCGGTTGGGAGGCAACAAGGTCATCTCCTTAAGTTAGAAAGGCTCCATCTCAAGTGAAGGAAGAAAAGGTCAAGGATCACTCTAGAGCATACAATCTAAGGTCTCTACAGTTGTCGGAAGAAGTGCCAAAGGAAGAGAGACAAGTGTTGGAAGGAGGAGGAAGTAATCATGAAAGGGCTTGACTTTTGCTTGGAGGATCTTCTTGTCAAGGGTCTAGGGCTTTTCATTGATCAATAGAAACTTCAATAATAGAAATTCACAAAAGGGGTTTCCTCTCTAAGAGAGAGAGGTTTTTCCTTGGTAGAGAGCCAACATCTTGCATTTTGGTAGCAGTTTGATGAAGTAAACATACACACTAATAATAAGAAGAAGAAGATAAGCTAACAAATATAAATTTTAAAAGTGCTTCACAAATTGTTATCAATCCTAGAAGAATCCTACTATACATCATTTTCCTTGATTCTTCAACATGGTATCAAAGCTAAGGTGACACATCAAGGAAAGAGCATCTCAAGGACACTCATCAAGAAAGGACATCTACAAAATTTGAAGCATCAAGCCAATAAGTCTCAATCAAATCAAGGACAAGAAGGTATATTATCTACTATCCATCAAAGAAGGCTACTAAGTAGAAATAAAATACTTGTATAAAAGCACCTACAAGAAGAGAAAATCAAGGAGGGACCTACATAAAGACACGCCATCTTCAAAATGAAAAGCACTACAAGCCAATTCATCAAGGAATCAATCAAGTTCATTTGAAGAAAGCAACTTGCAGAACATCAAGATCCAAGGAAGGTAAGCCATCAAGTCTTCATGGAGAAAGCAAGTCCACTACATATCAAAATATATCAAGTAAGTATATGTCCCCTTCTGAATATACATCAATGTCTTTTTGTAAGGAAAGCAATAAATTGGTTGGGACCACTAACTTCCTTGCATGGAAGAAGAGGGTTGATTTACTTCTCAGGGAGAATGAACTTCTAGAACACATCAAAGGGAATATCATTATCCCTGCTAAGGAACAAAATAAAGCCTTAGCCAAGTACAATAAGGATGAGACAAGAGCTCAAAGGATTCTAATAGAATCCATAAAATACTTTCTCATTCCTTATGTGTCCAAACTTGAAACATCAAAAGAAATCTATGACAAGCTAATAGAGTTATTCTTGGTAATCACACTTGAAGAAGTGATATCTCTTCGAAATTATTTGTATAAGATTAATATATCAAAGGAAGTTATAGCTCCATAGTTCATGAATATCTCTGAGATGAGGGATCAACTTCAAGAGCTAGGAGAAGTCATGTTTGACAGAGAAATGACAACTGTAGTACTCAATGCTATACTTGAGGATTGGGGCAACTTCACATCAAGCATATATGCAAAGAAGGAAGCTACCCCACTAAGTGAATTATGGTCTCTATGCAAGATAGAGGAAACTAGACTCAAAGAAAAAGAGGATGTGGGATGAAAGGAGAAAATTTGCAACCATGGCCAAGAAAAAGGGAAACTTTGGTAAATTTTGTCCATGAAGAAAAAACAATAGAGATATGTCCAAAATCCAATGCTTTGGATGACAAGAATATGGACATTACAAAAGGAATTGTCCAAAACTTAATAAGGACAACAACAACAAAATAATAAGGGAAGAAGCTCACATGACTCAAGAGATGAAAGAAGAAGAAAAGAAGCAAGAGAAGTAAGATCCTCTGGATCTCTACTATGACTAATTCTACTTATTTACTTAAAAGTCTAATTTCAGATTTTTGAGTAATATAGGAGCATGTAGGAATATAATAAAAATGCATGGCTAGAAACATATTCTAGAATATAGAAGCATGATGTACATAGAGTTCATATTACTCGTGTAGAAGGAGCATTTAGAAATAGAAAAAATGCATGGTTATAAATATCTTCTAGAATATAGGATAATAGTTACATATAGCTCAATATATTCACATAGAAGGAGAATACCCATTATAAGACCTCATCCATGATAAAAGAATAAGTTATCATGATTGTAAATCCTAGAAGGCCGCCACCATCAAAAGAAAGAAACATTTGCAGGATGGGGTTCTACAAGATCCTATGACAAGAATCTTTAAAAGAAGGTTCATAAATAAGAGCAGATGTGTCAACAAGAATTCCATTCATGGAATACAAGGAAGAATGATGTGAAAGCAAGAATGGATGAAGCAAAGAAGGGCTACATCAATCAATAAGGACCATCAAATGAAGCTAAGATGATCAAAGCAGAATCAAGATGCGGTATGTATGCACTAAAAGGTAAAGTCATGTCATATTATATATTATTAAAGTCATGGAAATAGATCTAAGACATGATCTAGTACAAAAATATCTCTTTCACCGAAGACATATTCAAGAACATGTACAAGTCAAAAAGAGAAGTGCTCACATAAGGAGCATAAGGTTGTTGACTACTCCATGAAGCAAGTGAATAATAAAATACTCTCCTAAGGAGTACAGTATTGCTAACTAAAATGCACGTGAAGAGGAAATACTGACTAATTCAAGTAAGTAGGAAAAAGGAAAAATTTCTCTCATGGGAAATAAGGTTGTTATCTAAACAACTCAAGAAGAAGCAAATGAAGAAAGAGATCAAGCATGTGAAGAACACCATGGTCATAAGGAATCATTATCCGACAAGATCCATTAAAGACATCTCCCGAAAGAGGGAATGACAACTCTGACAAAGGAAGAAAAAGATCAAAGGACCCTTGACACTTATGAAGGCCTTGGAGATAGTAAGGTACAAATAGATGATTCAACTCTACAAAGATTTCATGATGAAGAGGCCATCCAACAAAAGAATAATCTAATGTTGAATCAAGTCAGGATGAAGTCATGAAGGGCTACCAAATCGAAGCATGGAAACAAGAAAGAACAACTAAGCATCTATGTGGTAATTATTCTAAAACGTAGACAGATGACAAAGGAGTAGCCAAATAATGAAAGAACCTAACACATATCTAGAAGGACACTTTCCATGAAGAAGCAATGACATGACAATACAATAAGGAAATTGATCAATGGTCGGTGCCCTACCAAGAAGAAGTTAGAACAAATAATTCATGACATCAAAGAAGGAGATCAAGCAACTAAAGGACCCATGAAGAAGAAGTTTTTGATGAATGGACAAGTCCCTAGCTAAGAGCGAGTTATAACAAATTCCCAATTACAAAGGAAATTGGACAAGTACCTTATCAAAGGATACTTGGGCATGTCTTCCTCAATTGAGAGGAGGAGATGGACATAACATTCTTCTCTTCACTTGGGAAGAAAGAATGGGAGGATTGGGTAATCATCTAGCATATGATACTCTTTAACGATGTGTAGGGCACCCAAGACAAGAGCAGGCAAGAGGACCGATATTCTTGAGGACTGGGAACCAAAAATAAGAACAGTCCTAGAAGGTCATACTCAGTGAACACCCGAGTGAGTATGTACCTTTAGGGACAATGATTAAGGTGTCTATAAGTCATTGGTCTCGCCAACATTGTGCTCTGATATATTGAGATATAGAGATGGCATTCAAGGCCTTGTTCTGGAAACAATGTTGGTTACTATGATGCTATAACAGATGGATTGCCAATCCGATTTCTCTTATGTGAATTCTTCAATATTGAAATATATCCAAACACCTTGTAATGTTGTATGATATTGTTAAACACATACATGGCAGAGGCAGAATATGAATGATAAACATTGAGTTACATGTATTATTGACATGATATACATTTATAGTACATTGGAGTGATCGTTGGATTCCATATTCCAAGGTCTCTTGGACTTCGATGGTTTTTCACATTCCACACCAACCCATAGAGGATTAGGTGTCCAATATTCCCCCCTTAATCCGAAAGGGTATGTAGGAGTCCAAGAAGAGAGATGTAATACAAAATGTGCAAAAATTCCTCGCAGCACTAGGTTGAATGTGCTCTCTGAAATGTTGGTATAAGGGGGGTGGTTTAAGGATGACCACCAACACTGGAACGCTTAGTGCAGTTCCCATAACTCTTCCAAATCTAGCATGAAGTTGAGGTATTCTGCTAGAGGAATCTCTCCTCATGTTTTGAAGAGGGGAACCTTCAACCTTGAAAAGGATGTCTCACCCCACATAAAAAGGGAGAACCTCAACCTGAAAAGGGAGGTATCAACCTGTGATGGTTTAAGGATGACCAAAAACTCTGGAATGCTTAATGAAATTCCTGGAACTCTTCAAAAACTGGAAAGAATCTGAAGTCTTCTTCTATAGGAAGTGTCCCCAATTCTTTTGAAGAGATGTCTCAACCCTGCATAGATGGTTTAAGGTTGATCTTCAATCGAAGGCATGGTTAGGGCCATCTTTATCTCTGGCTACAACTATAAATCTGGTATGGCATTTTGTGGCTCAGGCTCGATTGATGTGGCTTTGAAGCTTGTAGATGACCATCACTTCCCCCCTGTTAGATACAAGGTGAGATGATGGAGAAAACTCAACTACAAGATTGTTCAATACTCTAGAACAAGTTTTGACATATAACTGAAATTTCTTCTTGGTTGTTGAAGCCCATTCCCAAGAAGCGAGACATCCAAGATGAATCTTTGTTCTTGCAAGAGGCTTTTTTTTTAAGCATCTGTTTGAAGAATGAGTGGTTTTATTACAATTCTCACATGGATGAAGATCAAAACAGTGATCTTTCATATGGCCAACTTGATCACGGTGTTGGCATTTAACAACTTTTGGCTGCGAATTTGGAGGAGCATAATCTGGAACGGGTGAAGGTGAACTATCATGAAGGAATCTAGCACATTGAAAGTGGATGGGCTTTGAGTGATCTAAAATGTGAAAGGAAGCCTCCTTATCATATCCAAGACCTGTTATGTGCTTGTTATGGACAAGCTCTTCCCAAGGTCTGATGATGGGCTTGGGAAACGTATGTTGAATTTCTGCTTCTACATTCAACTCTACTCTTGAGATGGGTATTGCATATGAATCAATAGTAATCTCATTGATATGTTTACTTTCTGGCAACTGATGGGAGTCTGTATCAATTTTCTGAATAGAAACAGATTCAGAATGATGACTGTAGGTTTTAACCCTGTACAGAAATTACCTGCATAAGAATTCTAAAACAAAGAAAATAAACAATGCGAGAACATAACACATAAAGCACATATGCACATATATTTTCCCCTGGATCCAAAAACCGGGACTACCAGCTTGATTTTTCATTCTGATCCTTTCAATGTTACAATACATATTTATACATGCTGAAGCATCCAATACCATGGACCGAAAACCATAGGTAGGTTTTCCCAACCTAATATAGGGTCCAAAAAAAAAAATTCCCGGGGCGCTGCCCCAGACCCCGTAGAGGGTGCCTACCTACCCCCCAGTTCACTACATAGGTTAGTCGTGGAAAGAATATAACACAACCCAACAATCTCCCACTTGTTGGTTTCTTTCCACAAGGGACCACAGAAGAGCTTAGTCATTTTTCCAGCCCTGAAACACCCATTGTTTCTCTACACCAAGAGAACTTCTCAAAGCTCACATATTTTGTCAATGCATCTGCAGTATTCTTCAAAGTGTCCACCTTT
>APFE030073175.1:47713-129802 GCA_000404065.3 Pinus taeda | reverse complement strand
TTGCATTTTCAACACTCCCTCTCAACAAGATATGGATTATCTGCAACCCTTATCCTACCTTTGTGGTATTCGAATTTGCTCCTAGTGAGCGCCTTCGTCAAGATATCAGCATCCTGATCCTCTGTGGGAATGTATGAAAGTAACATGATTCTCCGCTGCACACAATCCCTTATATGATGGTACCTGATGTCGATGTGCTTGGATCTATCATGAAATACTGGATTAGCCGAGATTTTAATGCAACTCTGGTTATCACAATAAATCACAATAGGCTCCAAGTGTGACCCGAACAACCCGACCAGGATCTTCCTCATCCATATAGCCTCGCATGCAGCCAAACTTGCTGCCATATACTCGGCCTCTGCTGAACTGAGTGCCACGGATCTATGCTTCCTGTTGTACCAAGAAACTGTTGTTGACCCGATACTGAAGATCCCTCCAGATGTGCTCTTTCTATCCGTTGGGCTCCCTGCCCAATCTGCATCCATGAAGCCACATAGCTTCACCTCATCCTCATGTCTGTACCACAATCCATATCCCGATGTGCCTCTGAGATAATGCAATACATGCTTGCTTGCCTTCCAGAAGAGCTTCGTTGGCTTAAACATAGCTTGTGAAAGCTGGTTAACAGCATAGCCTATATCAGGTCATGAATTGACCAGATACATAAGCGGCCCCACCAACTGTCGATAAACAGTGGCATCCACTACCTCCGCTGAAGTAGCATCCTCCTTCCTCCAACCTCCAAGAAGAAGAGTATCAACAGGCTTGCATCCATGCATGTTGAACTTCTCCAGTATCTCCCGAGCATACTTACCCTGAGAAACAAATAGTCCATCACTGCACTGCTTCACTTTGTATATCCATCTCGAACCCACCATTGATTTCCCCTCTGGTCTTGGGACAATCTCCCATGCACTGTTTCTAACAATTGAATCATACTCTTCCACCATGGCATCTATGCATACGGGATCCTCCACAGCTTCCTCGAAAGAGGATGGCTCAGTCACGACACATTTGTTCACAAGAGCCATGTATCCAATGTACCGATCAGGTGACTGTCTCTATCTGCGCTGTGCTGTAGGTGGTCCTACAACCTTCTCTGCATCTTGAACCAGTTGCTCAGCTTCTGTAGTGCGCTTTCACCCTCTGATGGTTGGTGCTGCATGAGTGGTCTCTTCCACTCCATGAACTTCATCTTGTGGTTGATCGACATCCTTAAGCTCATCCTTAGGAACTAATAGCTCCTCATCTACATGCAAGTGTGGCTCCCTCTCAAGCAAACACTTCATGGCTTTCTCCTCTTGAAATTTGATATCCCATCGCACAACAGTCTTGCGACTATCTGGCAAATACACACGATAGTTGTGGGACGTATCAGTGTACCCCACAAATATCCTAACCTCTACGGTCGGCTCCAACTTTTTCCTGGCATCCTTTGTCACATGCATGTAAACAGGAGAACCAAAATTCTCAAATAGGAAATATCAGGCCTCTTACCAGAATAAGCCTCCTCGGGTGTACTCATGCCAAGTATCTTGTGAGGACAACGGTTCTGCACATATACTGCATTATTGCATGCATCCGCCCACAGGTGAAGGGGTAGGCCCTGATCATGCAACATCGCCCGTGCAGCACCCACGATCGTTTTGTTCTTCCGCTCAGCAACCCCGTTCTGCTATGGGTTATGGGGAGTTATGAGCTCTCTTCGAATCCCTTCTGCACTGCAGAAGTCCTTGAACTCGCCAGAGATGAATTCACCACATTGTCGCTCCTAAAAGCCCTTCACCTTCTGCCCCGATTCCTTCTCGACTAGGCTTTGAACTCACCAGAACTTTGAGTATGTCTCGCTCTTCTTCTGCATGAAGAAGATCCAACACTTTCGAGAGAAATCATCAACAAAAATCACATAGTACTTGTGCTTTGCTGTCGAAGCTACTGAGAAAGGTCCACACACGTCTGTGTGAATTTTCTCAAGGATCGTCGTGGCATGACTATCCTTCTCGTGAAAGGTGGCTTTCAAAAATTCTCCCAAAGTACACCCCTTGCACTGATCTGATTATGCAAGAGTACCTTTAGGAAGCCCAGTAGAAATCTGCTGCAGTATCTTCAAGGCTCCATGGTGAAGGTGGCCCAATCTCTGGTGCCATAGCTTGCCATCATCCCGGCTCGCCACTCCTTCTGCCTTGCATGCCATTGCTGCGCAACCATCTACATGCAATTGATAAAGGTTCTTGACTCGAACCCCTATCTTCCGGGTTTCTCCAGTTGTCTTACTGCGCAGGAAAACCTTTCCCTCACTGAAAACAACATCATATCCCTTGTCTTCTAACATCACCACAGAGATAAGATTCTTCTTCAATCCTAGAACATGCATCACTTCCTTCAATACGAAGGGTTTACCAAACTCCCTCTCAAAGGAAATGGTACCAATACCGGTCGCACTGTATCTACCATCATCGCCCATCTCGATGTGCACTCCAAGATATTTCTCATCTAGATCAGAAAACAAATCTCGATCTCCTGCCATGTGAAAAGATGCACCACTATCCAAGAACCATACCGATCCCATCAAAATTGATATCAAGCATGCGATCAATGAAAAATCCAGCTCAAACTACGAGGCTAAGGCCTCTCCCGCTGCAGATCTAGCAACTTGCTTATTTTTCTTCTTCTGCGGACAATTTGTGGCATAATGTCCGTTCTGGTGACAGTGAAAGCACTCCACCTTGGACATGTCCTGCTTCTTGCCTTTCACACTGGAATGAGAAGCTTTCTTGTTCTTCCCCTTCTTTGCTTTGGCAGCCAAGGCACAATTTTCTTCATCAAATTCCTTTGATGAAGCTTTGTCCCTGGTATTCCACCTAATCTCCCCTTGCACAAGATCCAACCAAAGTCTCTCCCATCCTGGAAATTTCTCCCAACCATTGACAGAGTCTTGATAGGAATGCCAATTCTTTAGAAGACCAAGGGGAGCCAAGCTCACCAAGTCCTCATCATCGACAGTCACCCCCACACTTCCCAGCTCATCCCAGCATTGGGTGAACTTCATGAGATACTTGGGCATACTATCTCCTTTCTCAGCTTTGATGTTTCTGAGTTTATCCTTGAGCGCCAACTTCCTCTGGTCGCTCTTGCTTTGGAATAAGTCTGTCAACGCTTTCCACATCAAGTATGGAGAAGCCTTTCCATGGAGGCTGGATACAATGTGATCCCTCATGCCCTCCAACAGAATCCTTCGACACTTTGCTATCTTCTTTTGCCAAGCCTCAACTTCAGCAACATCAGTAGGTTTTGGGACATCTACATCTATGAACTCCTTCAACCCATTGTCATCTAACACCGCCTCCATCCTGTCTTTCCATGCAATATAATTCGAGCTGGCTTCAAGGGCATACTCCAATCACAATCCGTTGAAAGACATTTCAACTTCAACACCAAGAAAACACTACTGCAAATTCAAATTCCACCAGCTCAAAACTCAACCGCTTCTGATCTAAAATTCGTGAAAACAAAGTATTTCTCGTACAGAGATTGACTGTATGGGCATTTACCGGATATCTCACCTTCCAAAAGAAGGATGAATCCAGTGGCTACCTGGCCCGATTACAGACTCTGCCTGAAGAAATAAAACGTAATCACTTTCTAAATAATAGATCTGATGATCAACTTCGCTCCAATATCATGTAGAACTTTTTCTACAAATCAGCTAGCTCTGATACCATGTAGAACTTCTTCTACAAATCAGATAGCTCTGATGATCAACTTCGCTCCGATATCATGTAGAACTTTTTCTACAAATCAGCTAGCTCTGATACCATGTAGAACTTCTTCTACAAATCAGATAGCTCTGATACCATGTAGAAATTTTGAATAATATAACACTTATTCACAGAGATTATCCTGATTATACACTATTTGCGGAATGCATGCATAATACATAACCTCCTCTACATTGATCATCAATTTTGCGGAATTAAGAAACAATTGCATGCGCACATTGAAACATCAATCGCACATATCAAAACAGTATATCACGGGGAAAGCATACAGCTGAAATCCCCCAACTATCTGTATATTATATTGATTGAGAACATGTAACAATACATAGTACAATACTCCTCACAAGTAATCAGTACTATCTCCACCTGTTACACACAAACTAGCTCAGATGTGAATCAATCACAGGTTCAAATCTCCTCCACTGCTTCCCTGCCTCCACTGCACAATCCTGCATGAGAATATATGAGAATGGCTGATCCAAACTCGTATTTCCCTTGTGTTGCAGTACACAATCGTCATTGGCAATCTCAATCCACTGATTGTGCAAATCTCATGCACAACTATAGTCACAACTGACAACTGTCTTTCCCTTGCACTCACCTCTAACACTTGTCTCCATTGAACTGTCCATGCACTAAGTTAACTGATGTATTCTTTAGTTGATTTATGAGTTAATAATTAGTGAATTAATTAATAATTAATTCACACCACTCATCAAAAGTGTATTTTTTAGTTAGACTAAATACAACTAGTTCAACTAAGTCAAACTGAACACAACTCCAACAACTCCTCATTCAACTCCACCAAAACTCAATCACTTGAGTTCTAACTGAAGTCCATCATGCAATAGCTCAACTAACCCATAAGAAAAGCATATTTCCTTCTGGCAGTTGCATGCGCCACATCTATAGCTCGAACTGAATTGCTCCAAGAGAATAAGATAATGTTTATAGTCCAAATATTATTAAGAGCTAATAATATTCGACTGTTCTATTTTTAGCCTGGCAGTCTAAAAATAGACTCCGCCCATATGTCTAAAAATAGAGGTCCATCTATTTTTACCAACATGACCAATCATCCATAAATAGCATCCTGCAACTCATAGACCATGATCCACATGTCTAAAAATAGACTTTGCGCCAAAAATAGCCTGCGGGCCCACTTAGTGAAGGCGACTTCTTTTCACTAAGCTCCATCATCTTGTTGCATTTTCAACACAGAGGAACCAACATCATCATGAAAGAAAGGAAGAATGATAAAGTAAATTCAAAGAACAACATCACAAAGAAACCTACTCAAGTAAAAGGAATAAAGATTAAATCATAAATTGGATCGACCAACAGACCAACTCGACTGAAAGGATAAATGTTAGACATTAAGTTAGTGATATGGATGAAAGTAATGCATTCAACTTGATTGATGAAAAAGAAGAAAAAACAAAAAGTAAAAGTCATAAAAATCAAATGGATATATTTTATCATTATGCATCATTTGATGAAATAGTCAAGTCACATTCAAGACCTTTTGATGTCGCATCAAAATTTAAGCTAGAATTGATCGCTAAATCTCAAAAAGTAATTGATCCATGTGTGTCAAACAAGGTTATAGATATGAAAAATTGAAGCGTTATTGCGACGAAACACATTCAAACAGATCTCGATGCCAAAATTAATTAAGAATTCAGTTCAACAACTAAAAATGTGAACAAACGTGCAACATTACCTATCATTTTTCTGGAACTCTCACTAGAAAAAGCGATTGAGATTGCAGAAATTTCAAAGTTTCCAGGTTCGGTTCTTTCTGATCCTGAATTGCTAAATTGTTTGAGAACAAAAGGATTCCAAGAATATTTAAAAATGGGTAAGAATCAAGTGCATTTTTGGGAACCAAATGTCACTGTAGAAGCAAGAACAAAGGCTTGGTTCAACCAGTTGACTACAACATAGTTGCATATCCAAATCAACAACATGAGACAAACTAAAATGGATGAACCCTCTTGGAAAAAACATGCCAAGGCATTCATGAAATGGGAAAAAGTAGTTAATGAGTGGATCAAGTAGACTGAAATGTTACATACAGTGGGCATCGAAGATATCCTAAGTGCCCACTACATATGATATTTAACTATGTCTGGATATAGCTAAGGTATGGTACATTGACTCTAGTGATTTCGATCCCAAAGAACTACCATAATGACCTACTATCGATAAGATATTTGCAAAACTGAGTCAACAAACTAATATTGTGTTCTCAGTTCCATCACCGACTAGAGAGCCCCAGATAGATGTAATCCTACCATTGTCACATGCAGAGCAGGAAGAGGAATAAGAGGTAGAGTTGTACATAGAAACTTTGAAAGTTAACTTATGAGTTCCCTTGTCAAAATATTCTTGAAAGCCTACAGGTAGAGAAGAACATAGTTAAACTAAAGTTGAAACGCTGATAGTTAGGATAAATTGGTAAGAAGATTTTACCTATATTATATTTGAAGATCCTTGATGTAGAATAGACTAGATTCCATTGCGAAATATGTCCTAGAGGACACTCAAGAAAAAGGAAGAGTAGTTAAGAAGCTGAGGAGGTCACAACAGTTTCGTGGGTCATCTATTGGACCTGACATTTTACAATCCTTAAGTCAAACCATGGATATATTTATTGAAACAGTTAGGTAAAAACTAATGGATGAGAAACAAGCTTAGGTACATCAACAACCAACTCTGATAAAGTCAATTAGAGCAAAAGAAACTCCATCTTGAAAATAGACTAAAGGCCAATCAAGTAGAGTCAAAAAGAAAAAGAAACAAGTCGCAGAAATCGACCTATCTTCTGATTCATCTCCACACTCTCCAACATATGTTATTGAGGAAGTACATGGTGGGCAAGGGAATACTACTCAGGTCGACACATAGACTACTCAAGTCAACATGCAAACAACTCAAGTCAACACACAAACTACTCAACAAGTTGACACACAAACTACTCAACAAGTTGACACGCAAACTACTCAACAGGTCGACACACAATCTACTCATCAAGTTGACACACATGAAGTATCTTTAGAGCACACTAAGTCATGAAATGTAATTAAAGTTCCATCGGTGCATATTCATCCATATTTTAAATACTTTAAGTACTCTAATGATCAAGTGGCATACTCCATAGGATTAACTGACTACACCATATACTTCTACATCGTTAATCCAGAAACCTCTACTAAAGGATACATCAGGTAGAGTATTTGAACTTAGGGATGAATCATATTGAAAAGTATTCTCTTTCTTGAAAAATCATGTTTGAGAATCTAATAAGATATGAAAGAAGAGGTTGATAGACAATAATATGCTTAAACAGAGAAAACAACAAGAAAGGGAGGTTTGGTCATACTGTAGGAATTGGGCAGCAAAAAAAATTCATATTGACATTCCAACTAACATTGATGATTCACTTGTTATAATAAAACAACTTGTATACCAATTAGTTTACCATGATGAAAAATTGAGTGCACAAGTAGTTGATCTCCAACAATAGGTAATAACGTATGGGAATCAGGAAATGTTGATTGTTATTTGGGATACTTACAGAGAATTTTCCCAAGCCAAGCATGAATTAGAAAAAATAGTAGACAAGGGCACCACAATGAATATAATTCTCAACAATTGGCCAACATACTTATCTTCTGCATGTAATTGATTAAAAGAATTCTCATCCGTGAGTTGTCTTTGCTTGAATTTTTTAAACCCCGAGCAAAGTCTGTGCTAGAAACTAAGATTATAGGAGAGACAAAGTTACAAGTAGAACTGATGCAGGAGGAAAGACAATGGTTGAGAGAGGGAAAAAAGGAATAGATAGAAGCTTCGAATGCCACTACATATTTACATGGAATTCTTAGTCAAATGCGGAAGCTTGAAGAAAAAGGATCAGTCGACCAATGATTATCACAACAAACAATAGTGGGTGACAAGGTGCAGTATTTATAAGAACCAAAAACATTGGAAACACAAGGAAGGCTAGTTGTAAGAGAATGGTCAACATTTAGTCAACACCTTTACCTACTCCCACCCATCATCCACTGAAAAACATTTCCATAGGTCTTGACTCTAGCACGGTTATCTGAGCTGACTCACATGAAACCTCAGTACTAGTTATTTGAACCAATTTGTCGGGATGTGGGCTAACCTATGAGGATATATTATACACACAAGAAATTTGGGCAAAAGGAGACTGGTCACCGACGGAAAGAGAAATAAGGGAAATTCAAATTTTAAAACTGTTAAACAAAGGGTTGGAAACATCAGTTGATGAACTGGCCATAACCAAGGAACAACCGTCTCATGATCAAGCATCATTGCAACCTTCTTCTTCAGTAGCTCAATGATATTTTCCATCACTTTTTCTTTCTTTTATTTCTATTGTATCACATTTTGTAAGTCTCCAAATATCCCCCTTCTTCGGGATGAAGAAGGAATTGAGGGTGGAGGAGATGTTGCAGGGGTGGGGGAGATGTCGCAAGGGCTAGTCGAATTGACATAGAAATACATATCGTAATGTCGATGAGTTTGCTAGTCAAGTTGACTATTTGAGTCAGTTAAAGAAAGTTGGTTATGACAGTCAAACTGTTGTAACTGTGGAGATATGATGTGTGTGTGTGTGTGCACATCAATGTACTGGTCAATTTTATTGTTAAGAAGATATAATATAGATTATTGTTTGCTAGTTCTTCGCTACTTTGCATCTCTTCTATCTTTCTTATGTTGCGTATGATATGTAGTTTTTTGTTGTCCTTTCTACTGGTATCCAAATTGCACTTTCTACTAGACTACAACATGGCCACTCGATTTAATAAAGTGCTAGATTATTCTTTGAGCCTTATTGCAAGAATTTTATCTTTTTCCTTTTAAAGAAGAATGAGATTCTTTTATCTATCTGGAATCCCTATTAGTTTTCTCTCTCTCCCTCTTCCCACTAGCTTAGGTTCATCTCCAAAATAACAAATAAGGTGAACTCATCGGGGTCACATTGGCTAAGTCCAATTGGTAGATTAGTTCTATTCAAAGAAATTTTATTAACTCTTTAATTCTTCCAATTTTCTTTTTGATTACCTCCTTTTGGTATTAAAATCAAATTCCCAAATAACTATGAAAATTTCTATGGGAAGGGGAAATCTTGTCAAAAGAAATTTCATCTTGTTAATTATGCCATAATTAAAGCTCCAATAGCTTTTGGTGCCATGGGAATAAAGGATCCCCATTTACTAAATATAACAATGAGGACAAAAATCTTGTGGTTCTTGATAATTGATAAATTAGAATGGTGGAAAAAATTTCTACTTAAGAAATATTCTAAAGTTCCACGTAAGTGATGTCTAGATTTCCCAATACCAAACAACCTTGCTTCTCCAATTTGGAAAATGCTTAAGGTCATTGTTCCTATTATCAAATCCAACCTTTCTTGGACACTTGTAAATGAGAAACATACTAATATATGGACAAACAACATTGTTGGGAACCCTCATCCCCATCCCCAAGTTGAAATGACATCTCTTGGTTCGCTCCAAAAGTGGCTTGATAGTACTAGAGAAAAAAGTAACTTTACTAGGTATATCAATGTATGATTCAAAAGGTGCATGGTGTGGTCGAAATCTTGGCAACCTCCTAGGATGATTAATCACTTCAGTGTGCATCATTGAATCCTCTCTGAACGACTGTGCACCCAAATCTATTAAGATTAAGCATAAGTGCTATTGGGACACTTAGTGATATACAATTAAAAGGGGATATAATTGGAAACTAGCTCAAACAAACAATATCCCAAAGGCATTTTGTGGAATAAAATTTGGTTCCTAAAGTCAATTTCTTACATTGGACATTGGCTCGAAAGAAAATTCTAACAACTAAGAATTTAATTAAAAGATGCATATAGGTTTATTCAATATGTGAACTTTGTATCGAAACCTCTAAGACAACAAAGTACCTATTCCTAGAATGTCAATTTGCAAAGCAAATTTGGAATTGTTTCTTTAAAATTCTGCTCCATAGATTTATTCAAAAAAAACTGGAGGGACCATTTTGTAAATTGGAATCATCAATATCGTGGTTCTTTTCAGGATAAGTCAAATTTCAAGAAATTCTAGATGACAATCCTCAATTTTTTCATTTGGAAAATATGGTTGACTCTCAACAAGCTATATTCAAGCAATGTGTCCCTCTTCTTATGCGTGTAACCAATAAATCTCCAAAATTTCAGTTGGAATACTTATCTCATAACCTCTTCAATAGGGATTATCCTTTATTAGATAATAATATATATATATATAGAATATGACTACTCCTATATTGATACAAAAATTTTGTTACATAGAGGCAGATGCCTCGAGATTTCTAGCCGATGGGTCGGCATGCTTACAAAAATTGCTTAGGAAATTGACCAAAAGACCAACATACTGACTTGCTTTGAGACTTGAGATAACCAAAAACAGTAACGGAGTACCAAGGCAAGAGAAAGGAGCAGCGCAACCGTTACCAAGACAGTGACCCATTAACATACTGAACCAAAACAGGAGTAAACCGCCCACACAGGGGGAACCGGTAAATCCGAAATTGAAAACCGAAGTTCTGAGAGCTGAAACCATGAAAAGGCTGTGAATTCGGATGGGAGTGGGCACCTTCAAACAACAATTGGACAAAAACATGAGGCACTGACCTGATCATTCTTCATGCAGTGTTGAAGGCAGTTCTTCAACAATGCGGCAGCCATAATGATCAGGGTCTTCACATTCAAAGGGTCGGCCCTCTTTTCCTGAAGGACCTCCACATGAAGGAGCGCTTGGTCCGACTTGGAAGGTCGCATCCTGAGTTGCAAAGCCGTCTTGGGTGTTTCTCTGAGTATTCACAGCCTGTGTTGTAGCCATTTGGTCTTCCATTCTTGGTACCGAAGGATGTCCTGGACTGTCAACGTCCCAACCCTCAGATGCCTCGTACAACTCAACAGTAACTCACACTATGAAGGAGGAGTTGCCAAGGGTACAAGGGAAACGGAATCGAACTATCTAGGAATTGGGATGGAGAGAATGCTCTTCGGAGAGGATATGCCCTTGACCTCTACCGCGTCCGCTTCTAGTTTCAGGGTACCTTTCAAAACGAAAATTCAAAGCCTCTGACGAAGTTTTCGAGGTAGAAGAGGAAGGCTGACGGGAGACTCGGCCTCATGAGCTGCCTCTTCTGCTAATCATTCTGGTGCGCAATCTCGACATCTTGAAGAAATCTAGAGGAACCCAACAATCAGTTGTGAATGAGATTGAGAGGGGGCGACCGAGGGAGTTGCAATGAGGAGTGTTAGAAGCATAATAGCCCATGCGATTGTCGTCGTCTTGTTTCTCGGACCTCCAATATCCTGGACTATCTTCCACCTCGCCGAACCTGCAAGTTCAAAAGGGAGGAGCGGGAAGGAGTAACAAACAGAGCAGAATAACCAAAATACTAACACATCTGCAAGAGTAGGTGAGCTGCGTTATTGCAGCATTTATGTTTACTAACTGAGATATCAAATCAGTGCTTGTGTGATGCCGACTGGCACTTGGGATGAGCCGCTCGCTCTTCCTTTTCGCCGCCATCACGCTAAACTCTTTGCTATACACCCGCATCCGGGGCTTTATTGGATAATATTAAGCAAGCTTCGTGGCTTCATTTAGTCAATTTAAACCTTCCTTCACCTTCTACATGCCCTATCATTCCACCCAAATTATGTTGACAACTTCAATTGGGTCTAGAGAAGTTCAATCAATGGTGGATATCACAGGATTCTCACACTCTATTCTTTGGTGGAGCTTTGAAAGGTAACTAAGGGAGATAGGTGTGGTGGGGTAGGAAGGGGAAGTCTTTCACCTTGGAGGGATAATTGAAAGACAATATGTATGGCAACTAGGATTTTTTGTCCAACAATTCAGCAAAGGCATATGTTTGTTTTGCAGGGAATTATCCTATCTTGTACATTCCATTCAAGGTGTGCTCTTGTTCTATGGGGCTCATTTATTATTCCAAGACACATGCCATTTGGAACAAAGGCTAACGATTTCAAATTAGAATCCATTCTTAGTAGAATTAGATATTTGGTCAAAAAAATGAACTGCAAGATTGAATGGTTCCATGTGCGATGACATAACAACAATTGGCTAACACCCAAGCCAAGTTCATTAACCAATTAGGTAAAAAACACTATGTTTAATTAATGGGCAACTTGTAAACTATCAATTTCCATAAATTTGAGGGTCCGAGTCCTTTTGTATATAGTATATCTTTGTCATGAATGAGTATTTTGGGTGGTAACTCCCTCAGACTATAACGATTATCTACTTATGTAACCCATCTATGTGCATTTGACACATTCTTTTATCTAAATAGTATTCATTATTTTCATATATATATATATAAAATTTAAATTTATGTTTTTAAACTAAAATTAAAACTAGAAACATTTTTGTTTGTTTGTTAATTTTATCATATATTACTAATAATCATATCAAATATTTATTTAAGCAAAAATATAAGTTTGGTGTTAAAGTAAATTCAAATTTATGTTTTTGAGTTAAAAGTAAAAAAAAAAAATGTTAATTTTACTCCGTAATAATAATAATAATTACAAAATTTACTTTCTGTTATGAGTTAGTCCAAAAAAAATACTTACTTAATTAGTTTGTAATAAGAAAAATAGTGATTACTTATTTATGTTCATGAGAGTGATTGTTTAAAAAAAAAAGTTTTTTATTCACTGAGAATGATTAGACTCCACTTACTTTATAATTGGCTATGGAGGAGATGTTATCAGATAACAATAAAAAAAATTACTTACATATATATGACAAAACATAAACAATTATGTAAAAAGACAATATCTATAAACAAAATTACTTATATATATCTATATGACAAAACATAAACAATTTTACTTATATATATCTATATGACAAAACATAAACAATTATGTAAAATGACAATATCTATAAACAAATTTGAGTGATCAAATTTCTTAAAATATATATTTATTTTTTATTTAATAAGAGAATTAATACATAATGATAATAAAATTACACCTAAGAAATTTTTATCTCTTCGTGTGTTTGATAAATCCATTAAAATGTATTGAGAGTCGTTCCATAAACACACTACATTAAAAAAATATAGAAGTATTAATATATATCCTGATTCCATTTAGAAGGAATATTCAGAATTGTTTTTTTAACCCGGTAAAAAAATGCAACATCATTAATATAATGATTTTTTTAAGCAATAAAATATATAGAAATATTTTTTCAAATTTATGCTCATATCTGTATTATAGTATTTTAATAATAAATTATTTGAAATTTATAATTATTTTTAATTTAATTAATATTATAGTTTTTTAATAATAAATTATTTAAATTTATAATTATTTTTAATTTAATTAATACATTGTGTAATATAAATATAATTTTTCCCATATATTATATATTATAACATAAATTTATCTTTACTTTAAATTTATCAATTTTTCTGAGATACAAATCATTATTCATTTTTCATTACCTACCTGTAATAGCCAGAGTCATATCAACCCATAGAAAGAGACAATTGTAATGGCCATTGTCATCTCAACCCATAGAAAGAGACAATTACAATTACAATTACAATTGCTTTATTTATTTAACATAGTTGATAGTACAAGGTCCTCTCCTCTTACATGACCTCATCCTTTCCACCTTTGACATAGAAGAAAGAGTTTGTTGCTGATTGTGATTCTCCATTCATGGTTGCTGACTAGCCACGATGTTCCCTCTCCTTCGCCAAATCCCATCCACGTGACACATCTTGACTAAGGTGCAACTTGCCACCACTACCCACTCACTTTGAACTCATCCACATGGAATATTAAGCACTATATGTTCATCCACGTCACACATCTTGACTAAGGTGCAACTTGCCACCACTACCCACTCACTTTGAACTCATCCACATGGAATATTAAGTACTATATGTTCGGCCGTCCACTCATAGACCCAAGGTAAGTTTGAATCTAATAGTGTTATACTTTCACTTGAAAAATTAGCCATTCTTCCGTTAGAATTTTTAATCCTATGTAAATTAATTCAATGTATATGGTAAAATATACATTAATTCAATGTATATAGTACAATATACAATATACAATTTGAGTAGGTTTAATGATTAAGAGCATGTGTTTCCTTTTAAGAGGTCATAGGTTCAAAACCAGAAGGGTAGATTTTGCAGTCAAATCACTGTTTGAAGGTGGGCCCCTTGTCCCACAAATAAAGAGGTCTCATACACCAATTTGGTGTCTGGCTTGGCTATGACCTTAAAATAGATATTATTATTATTATTATTATTAAAAATGAAAGTATTTTTTTAAAATAAATGTATAATAAAAATAACTGAATGTATTTTCATGTTTTAGAATTTGAAAAAATTATCTTTTATTTTTCATATTTATGTTTAGAAATCATATTTTTGTTGTTAATTTAATTAATGGTGATAAAATTAATTATAATATAATATTAATTAAAAAAATATTATTATTTATAAATATCAATTAAAATCATTATTTTTAATTTATTTAAAAAAACTATATCATCCAAACAACTCATAGAAAAACACTATAGCACCTAAACAACTCACTAATATTTCTTAATAGCCCAAAATTACACTCTTTCTAAATATCTCTAGCTAGTGAGACTTTAATTAACTTATACGTTTTTAAAGTATTATTTATATTAAAAAACTAATAATATATGTTTTTTAAGCTATTGAAAAATAGCTTGATCAATTGGGAGTAGAATATTAATGCTGCCCACCTTGATTCTAGGAAAAATAACATGAGGGGTTGGGGACTGACACGGTTAATAGTACCTTCCTAAATTCTAATTCTAGCCAACCTTGTTATTATGGTTTGTGGACTATTATACGGTATTATAATAGTATGAGAGTGTGGCGTCCCACCCGTGTTATCTCTCGCTTATGTGTTTAAGTTGCAGATTTCCTCTCTTGTATACAAATATATAAACATATAAAAAAATGATAAATTTAATTTTTTTTTTTTATTAAAAATTAAAGGAAAATCTTATTGTTTCTAGTTTTTATTAAGATAATTTTTTTTATTGATTTTTTATTTTTATTATTTAAAAATATATAAAAATTTAAACCATCAAAACTTTATATATTATATATATATAACAAATTAAATTATATTGTAATTTTAAAAAATAAAAATACATTTAAAAAAATAAACTACACTAAATTAAAATAATAGTTTCAAAGGAAGAGTTTTAAGATAAGAAAGAATAAGAAGAGAGAAATTGTAGAAGTGACAACATAAACCATGAAAAAAAAACACATGCTAATGAGGATCTTCAGATTTAGTGAAAGTGGAAATGTACAAAACTTTTGTCAAAAAATTATCCTCTAAAAAGCACAAAACCTTTGCGGAAAACTTATCCTCCCCTAAATCCACAAAACCTTTGCGGAAAACTTATCCTCCCCTAAATCCACAAGAATTCTTGTTGGAAAAACATCTTCTTGGAAAGATCAAGAAAATGCTGAAGAATCCAAGTTTCGTTTACAGAAGAATGATTCATCAAAATTATAAAAAAAAACACTAGTTAGACTCAAATTGCAAAGAACAAGCAAATGGGGAAGAATCCAAATTTCACATGCCAAAGAATGATTCATGAGAATTACAAGAAAACATCGACTAGACTTAAATTGGGGAGAAAGGAAAAAGTATTTAGCAAAAAACAAAAAATGAGACTAAATCAAAGCAAAAATAATGAGTAATGAAATGTAAATATATATAATAGTGTGAATTTTGTTGGAGATTTTTTAATTAGAAAAAACCTAAAATTTTTGTGCTATAAAAAATTAATTTGGAAATTTTAATAAATCCTTTATACTCAATTTCAAACCTCTAAAGAAACATTAAAACATGTAAAAATTCTAACCTAATAACAATAATTTTTTTAAATGCAAATCCTTTGGAAAAAACATTAACACTTTGGGAAAAAAATATAAAACAGTTGTGTCCAAAACCCTTTTGCGTTAACACCACACTTCAAATAATGGAGAGGGAGATGCACAAATTTGGTAACCCATAATGGCCATTCGTTAAATTATGTAAATGAGATCACCTCGTTTACTTAAAACGGTCCCCGTACAATCAATCACTATTGTAAATCAATGATTATAAGGCTTTGCAAAACATTAACCGTCGATTCAGATGTGATATATGTAGTGCACATAAGTTTACTATAACTACCATTTGACAAGGAACATTCAACTTATTATACTTTTTAAATAGTAAGTCAAACCATTATCATTTGAATTTGCCATACACTTTTAAGGTATGGTGGAGAATTCTTTTATTACACAAACAAAAACAGTTGGTTGTTTTGACATGAATACATTCTTTATCCTTTTCAAAAGTGTAAAAATATTGAATAAGGTTGGTTTAACATAATAATTATTAAAAAAATATTATACTTTTTAAATAGTAAGTCAAACCATTATCATTTGAATTTGCCATACACTTTTAAGGTATGGTGGAGAATTCTTTTATTACACAAACAAAACCAGTTGGTTGTTTTGATATGAATACATTCTTTATCCTTTTCAAAAGTGTAAAAATATTGAATAAGGTTGGTTTAACATAATAATTATAAAAAAATGTCGATGTGATAGGGAAAAAAGTTATTATTTTATTTATTTTAATTCAATTTTTTTTTTTTTTTTTTAACTATATGGTGAATTGATAACTGCTAGGCCTAATTTATGGGCACTATAACACCAAGAGCATAACCACCTGCAAGTTAGGTATACTAAGTTATGAGGTATACTAAGTTATGATTTTAGGAAGAGCAGACTCATAGGAAAGGGGAATCCAGTTCCTATGATTTTAGGAAGAGCAGACTCACTAGCAGGTCATTGTACTCAATGAGATTTGAACTTCGGTCTCCCGGGGCTTCACCCATGTGACTTACCGTCAAACCACACATCACTATACCTTACTTTTTAATTATTAGTGAATGAAATGCTATTTATTTACGAGTCATTCACTTGGTCTTACATCCTAAAAAAATTATGATTTATTTTATATATATCATTGTAATATGAATTAAATAAAGTATTTAGACAATTTCTTCATAATATATTTCTCTAAGAAAAAGAAAAGCTATAAAATTTTTATCAATATAAAATATCTAAATGTTCAATTAAGTTAAGCACTATCATGTTTATAAATGGTAATCAGAATAACATATATACATATATAAATAAATATTTAAGAGATTGAATAGTTGGGACAATAAATTTTACATTATGTTATAATTTTTTTATCAATTATAAAATATTTAAATGTTCAATTAAGTTAAGCACTATCATGTTTATAAGTGGTAATCAAATAACAAATATATACACATATATAAGTAAATATCTAAGAGATTGAATAGTTGAGACAATAAATTTTACATTAAGCGTGTTATTTTTTAAGAGATTAAAATAAGGAATTACAATGAATAGAACTAATGGTGTAATAATAGGTTCCGAATCATGAATATGGTTCACTCAATTAGATTCAATCTCTTTCTCTCTACCTCAAAGGCTAGTTGTTGCACAAACTCTAGTCTGAACCATATGCTTCTTATCTATATCGTTTTCTCAAATAAAATTGTTGTACTTCTCACTAGATTATTATAATCGACATTAAGTATATTACAATTACACAATGAAATGTAATTAATTTTGGTTTCCAATCATTATTTAAGAAGGAAGAAAAAAATAGAAGAAAATAAAAAATTTAAGAAAAGAGTTTGGTTGTAATTCCAAGTTTGTGACCCACTTTTCCTTCCGATAATAAAAAATATCAAAAATAAAAAGATGCTCTCTCTCTTTCTCTTTCTCTCTCTCTCTCTATATATATTTATTGTATAAAAATATATGTATAAATTTTCAACATAAAGAGACAAAAAATTGAATGAAGAAAGAGTCATTGCCATAAAACACATTTAACACCAAAATAGCTCTTGTATTACATTAGACCTAAGCATATCACTACAACGAAAATATTATGGGAGTAATATTAAGATCTCAAAATTAGTTTATGCATGGCCAAGTAACTTTTAAAGATTATACATACAACAAGATCAGTTGCTAATGCAACAAGTCGCTACAGAGTAGGAAGTGTACTTCATGGAGTAGATGGGGTGAAACATAGAGCCACCCGCATGCATGGTCATGTTGTGTTATAGCTCTTGGCTCGTTCTTGATGGGGAAGCGAGGGAATATAATTTGCTTCATAGCTCAGGTTAATTCCAACTCCATATTCACCAAATGTATTTGTAAATAGAAAGATCCCCTAGCCCTAAACATTATGAAGATAGATTGGAAAATACATATGTCATCACTACATAATTGGATCAAGAACAACTGCATCTACATATGAACCTACCTCTGTTACTAGATATGCTAAGATGGTCTCTCATCTGCTGCCCTTGCTTCCTCTGCATCAACCTTTGTCTCTGTGCTTGCATGAATACAAACAAATTTGTTCAAGCCTTAAATTATATTATCCTATGATGGATGGCCATTAAGGGAGGTTGGTCAATAGATTTCATGGATTACTCGAGTTATTCGAAGAAAAGAATGTGATGGCATTTGCTATTATTACTACTACGAGTAAAATTTTTGTTACTGGTCTGTATCGAAAACAAGTTATTTCCATTTATAGTTGTCTTTGTTGACATTTCTCATCCTATAAAAAAATGCAAATAATTCTTTTAAGAGTACTCTAGATGTTTCAAATGCAACCAAATTTACTGTACTAGAGTTTGTTAGTTGGTCTAATTGACTTGGTGGTCTTCAACCAAAATAGTATAATGACCAAAATGATAAAATTTGAGTGAGAAGTTTCACAACAATTCATGCCATGACTTAGGATAAAACATCGTTGCTACAATCCTTGGAAAATTTCCATTCCAAAAATCATGAGAAAAGGTGTAGGGTAGCCTATCCTCCTCTTTTTGAGATTTTTTTTACAAAGCATGACATTTCATGCCAGTGATGAGATGGATATATTATTTCTTTCTCTTCATTGTATCCTGAATAATATCCATCTTTAAAGGCACAACTATTCAAATCACTACTTTGCACATATAGCGCAACTACAAGCTGCTACAAAATTCAAACTACACATGCTACGAACCTTTGGGTAGACTTGGAAATGTTGAAAACAATGGTGGGGTTAATGGGGTATTTACAAACAACTTATTACCATGATTTTGAATCAATTATTTTTAGAACATAAATCTTTGAAGGGTTATTTTAGATCAGAAATATATATCCCTCCACGAATTATTGCTAAACTTTATAGGGCCTTTGTCACAATTTGACATTTTATCTTACACAAAACAAAGTTTTCATGGCCAATTTATTTTATTTTATGTTATTGTAGTTAGAAGAATTTGGTAAGTGTGATATCCCCTGACCTGAGGTTTTTATGTAATTAATTGTGTGTATGTATGTTTCTTTTTTGAATGTTAAAGTTTGAAAAACATGTAAAGAATTTAATTATCAATATTTTATTACTCATAATGAATGGTTACAAATCTGTATTAAAGACATTTATAATAAATAAATGGGTCTATAAAATTAATGTTATAATACATTTGGCTGAAAGAGAAGAGAGTCCAAATTGATGGTGAGTATTAATTACCCATTAAAGAGTATTAGAAATCTAATCTGGATGACTAGATCTATGGTGAAATTATGGAATTGGACAACTAATTGTTTCCCTAAAAGACAAGATGTTTTTTCGAGAGTGGTCAGAAAAAAAGCTCTTTACTGAGATAGTAACTACCTAGCACCTGTTAGTGAGGTGGAGGTAGTTACCAACTACCAAAATGAGTGATAGAGGGTAATGGATGCATGTGTATTTTGTTTTAATCTTCTTGCTAAAGGGACTCACATGGTCTGGGAAGAGATTGAGAGAACAACAAGTGAAGAGGACAAGAAAAAATTGTAATTATAGACTTCTGCTCAGGAATATAACTTCTGGAAGAGGTATCAAGGTTGGGAGGATCCAAGTGTTCAAATTGTAATACCCTCCTCCCACATCTACCCAAGTAACTAGCCAACTGGGGTAAACATGTGATGAGAGGCTACTATGATTGGATTCAGCCTCCCATGTCACCTTAAGGAAGTGTAATCGATAGAAACACAACATACATACCTTCCACATCAGCTATAGGACTCCTAGGAAACATTCCAACCACTCAGGTAGCTAGCCCTTGGGTTCCACTGAAGTTTTTAACCACTCTACCTTTGGACACTCTCATGCTATAGGCTTGCCAGTGTCTAAGAGGTTCTGGATGCTCTCATGACAAGGCATTCCAGCTTCTAGTGACTATTTTTCTCAGCGTTGTGCTAGCGTCCCCAAGATTTGAGCCACTTTTTCAAGCCCAGAGCCCAAGTCACTACCCATAATTGAATGAAACTTTCAGATCAATAAGATAATAGGGAAACAATGATGCATAAGTAAATGCTTCAAAAACCCCTTAACCAAACACCTACTAGGCATGATAGGAATTTCGTCAAAGATATCACAAATATGAAATCTACAGGTGAAAAAAACAAATTTAAACATAGCGATCTCATACTTATATGAGACTCGCTAAGAACCAATTTTCCCTCATATCATTTGCTGCATTATCATCTATTAGGTCATAGACACATTTCTCATTCATTTACAATTAAAAAAATGATGAGATCCATACGTAGCCTCTGTCATAAAACATATACATAACCATAATAATAACAATAGAAATACCAACGAAATCACAACCATATGATCCACCTATAAACCAATATAATACTCATAGAAATGTAGGGAGAAATAACCTCATATTGATGATGCAAAATCCAAACTAGGGATGGCGCTACCACATTCCACCCAACCATAGAATGGTTGAGCCAAATCTCTCTTTATCCATTCACCCCCATGCCATATTCCAGGCATGAATGTGGGACTCAAACCAAAAGAACCAACTAGGCCATCCCGAGGCTAAACCACCTCACCCTCATCAACAAAAACCAAGCTTTACTGTAATCCATCCTGGATCACTGGACCAATAGAATGAAAATGTAATAACAAGCTTTACCATGATCTCCACCAGATCACTAGGCCAAAACAAGAATGGATGCCACCAGATTTCTCCACCTACACGTCAATAATTTTCCTATCTCCTATTCTCTCGGGCTTTACCGTAATCAATGGTATGATCTAGGGATCACTAGGCCCTAAATCGAGACACTAGCCTCTAGGTTTTGCCGTATATCCTACCATTCACCAACAAGGACTCCTAGGCCTAATCAAGGGAAACCACCTCTAGGATTTATCGTATATCCCGTTGTTCACTGGAAAGGATTGCTAGGCCTAATCAAGGGAATCCACCTCTAGGCTTTACCGTATATCCCACCATTCACCGGCAAGGATTCCTAAGCCCACCGAGGCAACACAATCCTGGATTTACCACAACCCACAGTCTGACTCAGGGGTTACTAGTCCAGTGACTTTACCATGATCCACATTCTGGTTCAGGGACAACTAGTTCATGTGCTCTATCAATCAAAGATCTGCCTCACTCAGCTTCGAATCCATCCAGCAATCTAGCTCAACCAAAGCATGATAACCCCATCACACCATGGCTATCTAGAAATGGCAAGGCTAGGCTGAAAACATTTTCACACCTGGAAAAACCCATGCCATAACAACAAAAGAAACACATGCAATATCATGCATGCCAAATCTAGCAAGGAAAATACACATGAAAATCGATGCCTACAAAGAATACTATTATAGTTGCTTCATCCTGCGATTCGTGGCTTGATCTTTTCTTCCTCTTTCCTTCTTTTTCTTTCTTGATCCAATGCAACAGTGCTCCAAGAAAACTATTTGTGTCCAAGAGTGAGAGAGAGAGATAATAATGAGAGAGTTCCAAAACTGAACTAACAAAAGGTTACAAGCTGATCCTGAGAAGGCTTTTTATCAATTAGGCATCTATTTTCTTCATTTTCCATTATTTTCCTTCAATTTCCTCCTCACGTGCAACCTGTGACATTTGACCTCCCTTTTCTCTTAATTTCCATTATTTTCATAAATAAATGTGCCAAAAATGCCACTTTTCCTTTCCAAATCCTTATCCATTGCCTTTGCCAATTTCCTTAGCCATAATAAATGAAATGAAAACCCACTAGGATGTCTTGCCCAACATTCAGCTAGGACTAAGTGTCCCATCAACTGTGGTTATTACTTTTAACTTGTATTACATGGAATTTTCACTAGGGCTATTATAGAACCCTCCCCTTTGGGGGACACCATCCTCAGTGTTCAATCACACATATACCTCAGTAAAACCACTGGAAAGAAAACATACTTCTAATAGAGCTTTATAACATAGCTCGATGCAGTATTTACAATGATCACCCCACTGAAAGAAAACTAACATGATAAAATAACAACATGACATCATCACTACATGATAACTATACTTACATGACACTCATACTGCTTATTGGAGCTTTATAACATAGCTCATGGCGATACTTACATCCATATACATATGTACATACACCAAAATCACAAAAACATGTACCACAACATATACCAAGACATATATCAAAAAACCATACCAAAACTGCTTTGCCTCAACTGGAAAACAAGGAAGGATACATAGCCTGCATCTAACCCATGTAGCTTCATCGAGCCCAATGTGTTTCCACCGCACTTTAACCTTATCAATTTCTTAGTTCAAGAGCATGAACACCTTTTCTCCAATATACATTGAGGCTCTGGCTAGAATTATCCATCCGGTTCCACCTACAATACAGACCAGTCAATCAAATGATCAACATCTTTAACCTACTTCTTAACCAATGACACATGGAAAACATTATGGAATCTCATTTTCAAAAATAGTGCAATTCAATAAGCTACTAGCCCAATCCTCTTAATAATACTGAAGGGTTAACAAAATCGTGGTGCTAGCTTAGCACATGATCCAATCTGTAAGAATCTCTTCTTTGGTTTGATGTGCAAGTACATCAGTTCCCCAACCTGGAACTCCTTGAACAACTTGCTTTGATCTGCATAGCTCTTCTGCCTATCTTGTGTTTCCTTTAGATTCTTCTTTATAACTTGCATTTATTGTTCTATGTCCACTAACATGTGCAGTCCAATCGAAACCCTATTATCCGGATCACTCCAACTGAAAAAGTATTGCAACTCCTCCCAAATAATGCCTCAGACGAACTCTTCTTCAAAGATTACTACTACCCATTTTTATAAGCGAACTCTACCAGTGGAAGATACTCTTCCCACTTTCATTGTCAATGTATCACGTACATCCCCAACATGTCCTCCAATATCCTATTGACCCTCTCTATCTATCCATATTTCTATGGATGATAGGTAGTACTGAGGCCAACTCTACCCAAAACCTGCAAATAACTCCTTCCAAAAATTGGAAGTGAACTTTGCATCCCTATCTGACACAATCTTCTTCGGAACACCATGTAGTCTGACCAAATATCTAATGAATACCTATGCTACATCGATAGTTGAGAATGTAGACTTCACTGGAATGAAGTGCGCAACCTTTTCCAACCTATCCACCACTACCATGATGGAATAATGTTGTATCATCGTCCTCAACAAACCTATGATTATTACATGGAAATGACATCCCATTTCCACATTGGAATCACAATCGGCTGTAGCAATCCACCTAGATGTTTGCACTCTGCCTTCACATGATGACAATCGAAACACCTAGCCAAAAAATATGCTACATGTTTTTTTAGGTTCGACCAATAATAAAATTTCTTTACTGCGGTCAATGCCTTGTGATAGCTTCGGTGACCTGAATATGGTTTCACACGAAACCCCCTCAAGGTCACCTTTTTGAGCTTAATGTTATCTCGCACATATATCCTATCTCTGAATCAAACCAATCCATATGCTATAAGGCAATAGTCCACATCTTATGCACCTGCACTTTTACCTATACATGTACATGTACCACCACATGTTCTTGTACCTGTACTCTACTACAACTTGTGTATAATCTCCATATACCTAACACCCTGCTGACCTACCTGCAAGATCCTATCTTGTAAGTTTGCCCCATAGGAGCTAATAGCTACTAAGTGATTTACTTGTACCCACCTACTAAGAGCATTTTCCACCTTGTTCTCCATTCCTTTGTTGTACCTGATCTTGAAGTTAAACTCATTGATTGTGGCCAACTTGCTAGGTTGCCTAGCATTTAGATTTGGTTGGTCAAAGAAATACCTCAACCCAATGTGATTACTCATCAGTACAAACCTCCTACCAAGAAGATAGTTCCTCCACATCTTCAATGTATGTATGATTGCTACTAACTCAATCATGTGTTGGGTAGTGCTGTTCATGCTCATTTATTTTTCATGACTCATAGAATACCACTTGTCCATCTTGCATAAGGACTCCACCAAGTCATCTCTCATCTGTACATATTGCAAAATCCTTGTTTGGATCTACAATATTTAATACTCGAGCATGTGTCAACAACTGCTTAAGTTGCTCAAAACTGGCCTCACACTCCTCTGTACATTCAAACTTCTTACCTTTCCTCTGTAATGATGTAATATGATAATAAATCAGTAAGAATTTCTTTATGAACCTCTTGTAATAACCTTCCAACCCCATGAAATATCTCACTTCATCCACATTCCTGGGAGCTAGCCACTCCATGATGGCCCTAATATTTTTTAGATCTACTACAATTCCCTCTTTCGAGACAACATGTCCTAAGTAGTGTAACTCAGTCTGAAAGAAATTGCACTTACTGAGCTTAGCATACAACTAGTGCTCTCTCAATAATCTCAACACTGCTGCTAGATGATCGACATGCTCTTCCTCATTTTTAGAATATACCAATATATCATCAATGAATACAATAACAAACTTATCCAAATGTGGACACAACACACTATTCATCAAGCACATAAATGTTATTGGAGCATTAGTTAAAACTAATGGAACTACACAAAACTCATAATGCCCATACATGGTCCAAAAAGATGTCTTGTAAATGTGCTCCTCTTTGATACGTACCTAGTGATATTTTGATCTCAAAACAATCTTCGAGAACATTTCCGCCCCTTTCATTTGATCAAACAAGTCATCAATATTTGGTAACAGATACTTGTTCTTGATAGTCACTTTGTTCAACTTCCAATAATCAATGCACAATCTAAGAGTACCATCCTTCGTCTTCAAAAACAATACTAGTGTGCCCTAAGGTGATACACTTGGCCTAAGGTAGCACTTGTGCAACATTTCCTTCAATTGCAACTTTAACTCTACCAACTTAGGTTTGCTCATCTTGTAAAGTGCTTTTGATGTTGTAGCTACCCCTGGCATTATCTCAATATAGAAGTATACTTCCCCGTGAGGTGGAAACTCTGAGATATCTTCAAGAAACACATCCTGAAACTACTGTAGAACTCGATACCTGCTCAAAATATCTGCATCCTCAACTTCTTTAACTAACTACAAATAACACACACCCTTTTCTGTGACTGCGCTCTGCCTGCATTGCTATCACCATCCTAACTGATGTGGCTTTCTTTTTTCCCTGCAAGACTATTGGTTCGCCATTGGCATCCACACACTCAATGGCTTTGTCATAATAATCCACCTTGGTTCTATGAAGATACAACCAATCCATGCCCAAAAACGTACTGTTTGATCCCAATGGTAATACATTCAAATATGTTGCAGTAGGCATACCATTCAAATAAAATTCACAAGCTCTTACCTAATGATGAACTCGCTTCTTTGTACCCGTAGAAAACTGCACTAACCAAGAATATTCATGTAATTCCTTACTCAAACCACACTTATCCACCAAGTTAGGACTAACATAACCATAATTAGATCTAGGCTCAATCAACATAGAAATAACTTGATCACAAAGCTTACCGTCCATCTTAATGATAGATGCCTGACGGTCTACCTTTTTATTATCCAATGCTGCATAAATACGAGGAATGCTCTGACCAACATCCCCAATAGTCTATGCCTCCTGCACACTATATATATGAGGCCTACCACCCTAATTTTGTGGAACATATCTCTTAAGGTTCTCCTTTCCGCATGTCCAACACTCCAACCGAACAATACAATCACCTCTATGTTTTCTCTGTGACCGATGGCCCTGTCTAGTTGTATTGAACCTCTTTTTCGGTGCCACATTTTCTTTCTCATCTACATTATGAGGCCTTTTTCTTTTCGTCTGCCATTTACCTTTACCTTTGTATTTTCCTTTCCATCCTTGCTGACATTCATTCTTACACTTTGACTATTCATAACAATGTTTCAATTTCTCAATAACTTCCTCAAGTGACTGAGGCTCATCATACTCAATCTAATATCTAAATGCTAATGTAAATCCACTAACAAATCACTCAACTTTAGCCTTCTCATATTTAAGATACGGTACATACCTCAATAGCTCAAGGAACTTATTCATGTACTCTTCATCCCTCATTGATCCCATCTTTAGGTCATAGAATTCTTTGGTTTCGGAAAAGTACTTCTTCTTGAAGAGCCTCTAGAACTCATGCCATGTCAAGTCATTTGTCATGATGTATCTATCCTGCTTCACATCTTCCCACTAGATGTCTTCTTTACGTCTCAGGTTGAAGATAACTATTCTGGCCTTCATATTATCTGTGTACTCAAGCAACTCAAATAATTTCTTCATCCGAAGTATCCAAGCTTCTGCATCTTCCATCTTCTTCACATCTCCATAAACATTAGGTGGATTTTCTTTCTTAAACTAATTTGACAAGTATCCCCTATCAATCCTCCTATACAAGTGATAACAATGATGATTGTGAAGTCTATTCGAACCAGAACTAGAATAATACCTTTATCCATCACCTATGCTATCTAGAGTATCCAATAATTTGACATCTCTAACCATGTCATCTCTATCTGACCTATAACCACCATGAGACCTATTGTCATATTCCCCATTAGTTTTTTCCTCCTGTCCATGGCTAATCCGAAGTGACCCTTATCGCTACGATTCTGAAAAACTTTGAAGTATTGCATTAACCTCTTTTTGCTTCTCTTATGCCTATATTATTTTGTCAGTGTCTACCTTGCAACTCCTTATTTATTCCTTAAAGCTTCTCAATGTGTTTTCCAAAAAAAAAAAAGAGTTCCCAATACCACACTGCTCATCTGATTGATAGGGAAAGTCTTTGTAGTCTACTATTTTCTATTCATTTTGATCTCTTTCCTGCAAGGGATACTATGTTAGCTAAACCAAATCACAATAAACCAACGTACCTTAGCATAATTCAAGGATTATATCTCATGTTCAAGATTATCAAATCAGCGCGATACATGTATAAACATAACCATAATAACATATAGACATGTAATACATAAGCACATATTAAACCATGTAACCATCAGTCTAGCTAGAGTCTAGTCATCAATGCATGACCATATCAACTACACATACTATGACCTCATGCATGACAACAACAACGATACTTATGTACACTTACAATATGCAAGCATAAATAACATGTAACCAGTCATACACTCATGAAGACATACTTCATAACAAAAACATCCTCTTCCACACGGCGACATTAGTACAACCATGACTGACACCATGTATATGAAACAAGCATGTAAACCACAAGGATGATTAATAACTCATGAAAATGACATGAATGTATGATGAACACACTACCCATCCAGTTTGAGGGGTGAACCATGCTCTGATACCACTCTGTAACACACTCCTCTCGCATCTACCCAAGTAACTGGCCAATTGTGGTAAACATGTGATGAGAGGCTGCTATGATTGGATTCAACCTCCAATATGACCTTAAGGGAGTGGAATCAACATAAACACAACATATAGACCTTCCACGTCAACTATAGGACTCCTTGGAAACATTCCAACCACTCAGGTAGCTAGCCCCTAGGTCCCACTGAAGTTTTTGATCACTTGACCTCTTGACACTCTCATGCTATAGGCCTACCAGTGTCTAGGAGGCTCTGAACACTCTCATGACAAAGCATTCCAGTGTCTAGGGAATATTTTTCTTAGTGTTGTGCAAACATCCCCAGGATTTGAGGCCATTTTTTAGGCCCAGAGCCTAGGTCACTGCCCATAATTGAATGACACCTTAAGATCAATAAGATAACATTGAAACAATGATGAAAAAGTAAATGCTTGAGAAAGCCCTTAACCAAACCCCTACTAGACATGATAGGAATTTCGTCAAACATTTCACAAATATGAAATCTGCAGGTGTAAATAACATACTTAAACATAAGGATCACATACTTATATGAAAATCGCCAAGAACCATTGTTGCTTCATATCATTTGCTGCATTATCATCTATTAGGTCATAGATACATTGTCCATTCATTTACAAGTAAAAACATGATGAGAGCCATACATAGCCTCTGTCATAAAAACATATACATAAATAACATAATAATAACATAAATACCAATAAAATCACAACCATATGA
Source organism: Pinus taeda (assembly GCA_000404065.3). Lineage (NCBI taxonomy): Eukaryota > Viridiplantae > Streptophyta > Pinopsida > Pinales > Pinaceae > Pinus > Pinus taeda. Next base: position 101,372 of record APFE030073175.1, on the reverse strand, counting down.
TCCACATATAAACCAGTCTAATACTCTTAGAAATAGGAGAATAAATAACCTCATATTGATGATGCAAAATCAAACCCGGGATGGGACTACCACATTCCACCCAACCATAGAATGGATCTGCCAAATATCTCTTCAGCTATTCACCCCCATTCCATATTACAAGCATGAATGTGGGACTCAAACCAAAATATCCAAGCAGGGCATCCCGAGGCTAAACCACCTCAAGCTCATTAATAGAAACTAGGCTTTACCGTAATTAATCCCGGATCACTAGGCCAACACAATGAACATGTAATAATAGGATTTACCATGATCTCCACCAAATTCCTAGGCCAAAACAAGCATGGATTCCACCAAGTTTCTCTACCTACATCATGAGGAATTTTCCTGTCTCCTAGTCTCTCAGGCTTTACCGCAATCCACATTCTGATCTAGTGATCACTACGCCCTAAACTAAGAAACCACCCTCTAAGCTTTACCGTATATCCCTTCATTCACTAGCAAGGATTCCTTGGCATAATCAAGGGAAACAACCTCTAGGATTTACCGTATATCTTTCCATTCATCGACAAGGATTCCTAGGCCCACTGAGGCAACACAATCTTGGCTTTATTGTAGCTCATAGTCTGGCTCAGGGGTCACTAGGCCAGTGGCTTTATAGTGATCCACAGTCTAGCTCAGGGACCACTAGGACATGCTCTCTATTAATCAGAGATCCACCTCACTCAACTTCAAATCCATTCGGAAATCCAGCTCAACAAAAGCATGAGAACCCCATCACACCATGACTATCCAAAAAATGGCAAGGCTAGGCTGAAAACATTGTCACACCTAGCAAAACCCATGCCATAACAATAAAATAACCACATGCAATACCATGCATGCCAAATCTAGCAAGGAAAATACACATGCAAATCGATACTTGCAAAGAATATTGTTGTAGTTTCTTGATCCTACTCTTCCTTTCTTGATCTCTACTTCCTCTTGCCTTCTTTCCCTTCCTTGATCCAATGAAAAAGTGCTCCAAGAAAAATATAATTGTCCAAGAGTGAGAGAGAGAGAGACAAAATAATGAGAGAGCTCCAAAACTGAACTGACAAAAGTTTATAAACTGATCCTCATAAGCCTTTTTATCAATTAGGCATCTATTTTCTTTATTTTCCATTATTTTCCTTCAATTTCCTACTCACATGTAACCTGTGACCTTTCACCTTCCATTTTTCCTAATTTCCTTTATTTTCATAAATAAATGTGCAAAAAGTGCCACTTTGCCTTTCCAAAGCCTTAACCATTGCCTTTTTCCAATTTCCTTAGCCATAATAAACCAAATGAACACACCCTCAGATGTCTTGCCCAACATTCAGCTTGGAATAAGTGTCCCATAAACTGTGGTTATTATTTTTAAATTTTATTACATTGAATTTTCACCAGAGTTGTTACAGAAACCTCCCCCTTGGGGGACACCGTCCTCGGTGTTCAATCACACATATACCTCAACAAAACCGCTGGAAAGAAAACATACTTCTCATGAAGCTTTATAACATAGCTCGATGTAGTATTTACAATGATCACCCTACTGAATGAAAACCAACATGATAACATAACAACATGACATCATCACTACATGATAACTATACTAACATGACACCCATACCACTTATTGGAGCTTTATAACATATCTCATGGCGGTATTTACATCCATATACATATGTACATATACCAGAATCACCAAAACATGTACCAAAATGTATACCAATACATATACCAAGACACCATACCAAAACTGCTTTGCCTCAACCGAAAAATAAGGAAGGATACGTAGCCCACATCTGATCCACCATCTCCCATGCAGATTCATCGAGCCCAAAGTTCTTCCACTACGCTTTTGCCTGCTCGATTGCTCGATTGCAGAGCATGATAAACTTTTTCTACAATATACACTGAGGCTTTGATTGGAATTCTCCTTCTGGTTCCACCTATAATACAAGCCATTCAATCACATGGTCATCATATTTAACATACATCTTAAGAAATGACACATGGAACACATAATGGACTTTCACTATCATATGTAGTGCAAGTCAATAGGCTACTGGTTCAATCCTCTCAATAATACTGAAAGGTCCATAAAACCTTGTTTCCAGCTTGGCACATGATCCAATCTGTAAGGAGATCTTCTTTGGTTTAATTTGTAAGTACACCTATTCCCCAATTTGCAATTCCTTGAACAAACTATTCCAATATGAATAGCTCTTTTTCTTGTCATGTGCTACCTTTATATTCTTATTTATAACCTGCATTTCTTGTTCCATGTCCACAAACATGTCCGGTCCAATCAACACCCTATTAACTGGATCACTCCAACTGATAGGAGTACTGCAACTCCACCAATATAATGGCTAAAACCGATTCATCTTCAAATATTCTTGATACCCATTGTTATAATCGAACTCTACTAGTGGAATATACTCTTCCTACTTTCTCTGCTGATGCATCAAGTACATCCTCAACATGTCCTCCAATATCCTATTGACCCTCTCTGTCTTTCTGTCTGTCTGCATATAATAGGTTGTACTGAAGTCCAAATTTGTTCCTAAACCTGCAAATAACTCCTTCCAAAACTTGGAAGTGAGCTTTGCATCCCTATCTGACACAATTTTCTTCGAAACACCATGCATTCTGACCACATCATAGATGAATACATGTGCTACATCACTAACTGAGAATGTAGACTTCATTGGAATGAAGTGCACAACCTTTTTCAACCTGTCCACCACTTCCATGATGGAACCATGTTGTCTCGTTGTCCTCAGAAAACTTGTGATGAAGTCCATGGAAATGACCTCCAATTTCCTCTTTGGAATCACAATCAGCTGTAGTACTACACCTAGATGCTTGCACTCTTCATTCACATGCTGAAAATCAAAACACCTAGCCACAAAATCTACTACATATTTCTTTTGGTTCAACTAATAATAAAATATATTTATTGTAGTCAATGTATTATGATAACATGGGTGCCCTGAATATGGTTTCACATGAAACTCCTTCAAGATCACCTTCTTGAGCTCACTTTTATCTGGCACATATATCTAGTCTCTGAATCGAACCAATCCATCTGTTGTAGGGAAATAGTCCACATCCTGTGCACCTATACCTATACTTATACCTATACCACTGCCTATACATATACCTGTACCACCACATGTACCTGTACCTATAGTCTGCTGCAACCTGTGCATAATCTCCATATACCTGATACCTTGCTGACTTTCCTGCAAGATCCTATCCCATAAGTATATCCCATAGGAGCTCATAATTGCTAAGTGATTTACCTTCACCCACCTGCTAAGAGCATATGCCACCCTTTTCTCCTTTCCTTTGATGTACCTGATTTCAAAGTCAAACTCACTAATTGTGCCAACCATCTAGCTTGCTTGGCATTCAGATTTAGTTGGTCAAAGAAATACCTCAACCCAATGTGATCACTCATCAGTAAAAACCTCATTCCAAGAATATAGTACCTTTACATCTTCAATGCATGTATGATCGTTTCTAACTCAAGATCATGTGTCGGGTAGTGCTGCTTGTGATCATTTAGTGTTTGTGACTCATAGCATACCACTTGTTCATCCTGCATAAGGAATACACCAAGTCCTCTCTTGCAAGCATCTGTACATACTACAAACCCCTTTTATGGATATGCATTATTTAATACTCGAGCATATGTCAACAACTTCTTAAGATGATCAAAACTGGGCTCACACTCCTTTGTTGATTAAAACTTCATATGTTTCCTGTGCAATGATGTAATAGGATAAGAAATCTATGAGAAGTTCCTAATGAATCTCCTATAATAACATACCAACCCCATGAGACATCTCACCTCATCCACATTCCTGGGAGCTACCCATTCCATGATGGCCCTTATCTTTTCTAGATCCTCCTTGGAAACAACATGTCCCAAGTAGTGTACCTCAATCTAAAAGAAACTACACTTTCTGAGCTTAGCATACAACTGATGCTCTCTCAACAATCTCAACGCTGCTACTAAATGATCGACATGTTCTTCCTCATTTTTAGGATATACCAATATATCATCAATGAACACAATAACAAAATTATTCACATATGGATGTAACACACTATTCATCAAGCACATAAATGTAGCTGGAGCATCAATCAAACTGAATGGAACTAAACAAACTCATAATGCCCATACGTAGTCCAGAAAGTTGTCTTGTAAATGTCCTCCTCTTTGATGCATACCTGGTGGTATCCTGATCTCAAATCAATATTCGAGAACATTGTTTCTCCCTTCAACTGATTGAACAAGTCATCAATCCTTGGTAATTGACACCTATTCTAGCTGGTCACTTTGTTCAACTGACTTTAATCAATGCACAATATGAGAGTACCATCCTTCTTCTTCATGAACAATATTGGTGTGCGCTAGACTTGGCCTAATCTATCCCTTGTCCAACATTTCCTTCAACTGCAAATCTAACTCTACCAGCTCAGGTGTGCTCATCTTGTAAGGTGATTTTGATGTTAGAGATGCCCTTGACACTAACTCAATAGAAAATTGTACCTCCTTTTGAGGTGGAAAATCTGAGATATCTTCGGGAAACACATCTTGAAACTGTTGTAGAACTAGGTACCTACTCAAAACATCTGCATCCTAAACTTCCTTACCTTTTCACAATAGATATGAACTACAAATAAAACACATCCTTTTCTACGACTGTGCTTTTCCTACATAGTTGTCACCATCCTAATTGATGTGGCTTTCTTCTTTCCCTAAAAGACTCTTGGTTTCCCATTGTCATCCACACACTCAATATATTTTTCATAACAATCCACCTTGGTTCTATGAAGATACAAACAATCCATGCCCAAAAACATATTTTATGATCTCAATGGTAATACATTCAAATGTGTTGTGGTAGGCATACCATTCAAATCAAATGCACAAGCTCTTACCCAATGACAAACTCTCTTCTTTGTACATGTATCCAACTGCACTAAGAAAGATTTTGCATGAAATTCCTTTCTCAAATCACACTTATCCAACCAGTCAAGACTAACATAACTATAATTAGATACATGGTCAATAAAATAGAAATAACTTGATCGCAAATCTTACCATCCATCTCAATGATAAAAGCTTGATGGTCTGACTATTTGTTATCTAATGTTGCATAATTCTGATGAACACTTTAACCAACATCCCCAATAGTATGTGCCTCCTGTGTACTATATATCTGATGCCTACCACCCTGATTTTGTGGACAATCTCTCTTAAAGTGCTCCTTTCTGCATTTCCAACACTCCAACCGACCAATACCATCACCTGTATTTTGTTGTTGTGACACGTGTCCCAGTCTAATTGTATTGAACCTATTTTGTAGTGCCACATTTTCTTTCACATCTTCATTCTGAGGCTTTGTTCTTTTCGGCTGCCATTTACCTTCACCTTTTTTTTCCTTTCTATCCTTGCTATGATTCATTCTTATGCTTTGAATATTCATATAAATGTTTTAGTTTCCAAATAACTTCTTCAAGTGACTGAGGCACATCATACTCAGTCTGATCTCTAAATGTTAATGGCAATCCACTAACAAATCACTGAAATTTAGCCTTCTCATCTTTAAGATATGGTAAATACCTCAAAAGCTCTAGTAACTTAGTCATGTACTCTTCATCCATCATTGATCCTATCTTTAGCTCATACAATCCTTTGGCCTTACCCTCGTGGTACATTTTTTACAAGTACTTCTTCCTAAAGAGCCTCTGGAACTCATGCCAAGTCAATTCATTTGTCCTGACATCTATAACCTAATTCACATCTTCCCACTAGATGTCATCTTTACCTCTCAGGCTGAAGATAACTATTTTTGCCTTCATATTATCTATGTACTCATGCAACTCAAATAATTTCTTCATCCCAAGTATCCAAGCCTCTACATCTTCTAGCTTCTTCACATCTCCATCAAAAGTAGGTTGATTTTATTTCTTAAACTCATCTAGAAAGTATCCCCTATCATTCCTTCTATGTGGATGATAATGATGATGATCATGATGTATATATGAACTAGAACTAGAATAATACCTACATCCATCACCTCTCTTATCTAGATTATCCAACAATCTGCCATCTCTAACAGTGTCATCTCTATCTGATCTCTAACCACCATGAGACCTACTTGCATATGCCCCATTGTTCCAGATCCATTTTGGCACATCACTCCCATCATTCAAATCAGTACTATTAGGGCTCATCAAACCCTATTTCAGTTGCTAAATGCCCTTGAAAAGTCATCACTTTGAATCCCTCCTTCCCTGAGAGTTTCTTGGCTTGAAGCCCACCAAAAATGCCTCCTTGAGGGACCAGCGTAGCCTTGGTCAGGGGTAAGTGCGGTTTAGTGCAGGTAGGCCCATGTCAGGTACTTTCTAGAGCACTTAGGCCCACTTTGACCTGTGCTAGGCGAGGTTGAATGAAATCCACATAAGGTTCTAGGAATATTCTTATCTTCTAGAGCCTTCTAGAAGATTCCCAAACTTATCATCTCCTATGAGCTCAAAATTGGATAGGGAATAAGTAACCTCCTATCCTCTCATCCATTCCTCACAGAAACTAACTCTAAGTTTGGAAGGTCATTCAATACCCTCATTTATGACCAAACCTCCTCCATTTTCCTATAAATTGAGCACTCATCTAAGTGATCAGGGGCTGGACTTTGAGAATTTGTAAGGAGATATTGTTGGTGTTAGGTTTGAGAATGTAAGAAAGTGTTTTTATGTTGCCGAAGTGTTGTGATTTTGATGTGATGTTGGTTGGAACCCAAGCTGGAAGAGTGGCAATGGATCAGACTTCATGGTTGTAATTCTTCCTTCTACTTAATAAAGTTGTTTACACCTTTTCCATATTCTTATCTTTATGTATGATGATTATATGTGTAAATGCTTTCAATTCCATTTTCTTATAGTAGATAGATCTCTTGCTTTAATTGTTTTTTGTCCTCTATTTATGATTTTAGGCACTTGTTGAGTGGATTAAGTTCAAGAAGGAGTGATGGGAGCCAAACAAAGGAGACAAAGGGAAAGCGAAAGATAAAAAGTAGGTCCCTTATCTTATTTAATATTCTGTAGAAAAAGGTTAAGAACTTTAAATCTATTGTTCTAGGTGTATCTACTCACTTAGGGTAATTGTGTTTACCTGTAGATGCAAAATTCCACATAACAAATTGGTGACTTCGCTGGGAACCGATCACCATTCCGAGTAGTTTACCTTCATCCTAGTACACCCTAGTTTACTTTACTTGCTTCCATTGATCTTGTTTCAGCCTTTTTGAAGTGTTTTTTGGTAAAAATTGTGCTTGAAAGCCCCTAGAATGGCCTCTCTGGCACTAGCACAGGCTTGGTCAGGACACAAAGCACCCTTGGTTTGAGGACAGTGCTATGAAGCACACTGTCTCCCATTCATGGCTATGCTGATCCTCTTTAGGTAAAAAAACCCAATGTTGACTTGAATTTTCCCAAATTTCCTTATGTTTTTGCCTGCTAAATGATCAATGATTGTTGTGTCTCTGAAACCAATTTGTGTTTCCTTTCCTAGCCCTACTTTGGCCTTGATTGTTTATTGTTTCTTAAATTATCTCTTTATCACTATTAGTTCATTGTCAAAGTTAGATTATAGTTGATTAATCTCTGTTCAAAAGAAGGTGTCGTATAAGTCTTCATTTCATTTGAAAATGAACTGTCGTAAAGTCTTCGTTCTTGCAAAAGGATTGATTGATTGTATGTGCATTAGTTTCCTTTTGTTCATTTCAACATTAAGGGAATTGAAAAGAAAAACTTACACTCTGCATTGAAAATTTTTGTGTGTGCTCATAGGAATAGTTTAGGGAAATTGCATTAGGTGTGCTCTTTTTGCTCTTTGTCAAAGATCTGATTGCTCTATCCCTTCTAGCTACGATTTTCATTGTTAAAATTAAGCAAAAATAATGTTTCTCATGTTAGTTTCATTCTAGGAATTGCAAACATACATCACATGGTGAGCCTTGAAAGGAAAATTCTAAAGAAGATCAACTTAAAATTCATCTCAATTAACCTAATGGAGCATTGTAACTTAATGAATAACATTTAGAGGTCTAGGCTAGAGACGTGTTTCGGCGTTGTAAAACATAGTAGCTGTCATTAATTGTCTACAATACATTCTGAGTGTGATACCTCATTCCACGTATATAATTATATCGTAGCTCATCGATGTACCTTCGGGTATATGGGACAGTGTTACAATACGTAAAGTATAAAGGAATGATCTCACTGTGCGCTTTCACATTAGACAGCGCTAACACGAATTGGGCCTCCACATGGTTTTGGGTATATATTGGAGGACTAAATTAGGTTAGCCACCTTATACACTATGATACACCAAACACAACATTCGGGGAGATTGTCTACCTGTACTTCTCGGTTCCTCGGGAGATATTCTACTATTCACAGCTACATGGTAATCCTCTTGCTTAGATTTTCCCTCTTTTGTTTTGTTATGTTCTTTTCATTAAAATAAAATTATTTAACAGTAGATAACATCCTCCACATCACTCCTTAGTTGATCTTAGGTTGAGACATATGGCAACAAATCCAAAGTCCACCAATCAAGGAATTCCTTTTGATGGGTATCCTAGTCATTTTCCTCCTTTCGGAAATATTGGTGCTCCTTATATGGCTACATTATCCCTTTCGAGATTTACCATTGGCTTGCCAGTATGGTTGTTTTCAACGTCCTTGGTTCAAAATGTCATAATTTAGCTGTAATCGAGTATTCGTTCAATTGGACAAAATCAACCTCCATTTGTGATCCGAATTGGATCCTCAAAAAATTCCATGATTGTTAAGAATGGATGATAAACTTCAAGAAATCTTATAGCTATCAGAAATAACCTCTAAATAATGGTAAAACAAGGACCTTCGGTCATTCTAGGAATTGCAAACATACATCACATGGTGAACCTTGAAAGGAAAATTCTAAAGAAGATCAACTTAAAATTCATCTCAATTAACTTAATGGAGCATTGTAACTTAATGAATAACATTTAGAGGTCTAGCCTAGAGACGTGTTCTGGCGTCGTAAAACATAGTAGCTGTCATTAATTGTCTACAATACATTCTGAGTGTGATACCTCATTCCACGTATATAAGTATATCGTAGCTCATTGACGTACCTTCGGGTATATACGATGATGTTACAATACATAAAGTATAAAGGAATGCTCTCACTGTGCGCTTTCACATTAGACAGCGCTAACACAAATTGGGCCTCCACGTGATTTTGGGTATATATGGGAGGACTAAATTAGGTTTCTATCCATCCATAAGTAATCGAGTCAGCCACCTTATACACTATGATACACGAAACACAACATTTGGGAAGATTGTCTACCCGTACTTCTCGGTTTCCCAGGAGGTATTTTGTAGTTCACAACTACTTGGTAATCCTCTTGCCTAGATTTTCCCTCTTTTGTTTTGTTATGTTACTTTCATTAAAATAAAATTATTTGAATACAGATAACATCCTCTACATCACTCCTTAGTTGATCTTAGGTTGAGACATATGGCGACAAATCCAGAATCCACCAATCAAGGAATTCCTTTTGATGGGAATCCTAGTCATTTTCCTCCTTTCAAAAATATTGGTGCTCCTTATATGGCTACATTATCCCTTTCAGGATTTACCATTGGCTTGCCAATATGGTTGTTTTCAACCTCCTTGGTTCAAAATGTCGTGATTTATCTGTAATCGAGTACTTGTTCAACTGGACAAAATCAACCCCCATTTGTGATCCGAATTGGATCCTCAAACAATTCCATGATTGTTAAGAATGGATGACAGAATTTAAGAAATCTAATAGCTATCAGAAATAACCTCTAAATAATGGTAATTTGTAGCCAGCATGGAGCAGCGAGGACCTTCGGTCAAAGCGCGCTGACTGTTGGCCCATGGAGACTATGCATGGTGCAAAAATGGCAGTTGGGAAGTTCAAACCCAGAAACGGAGGCTATTTCTGATACGTGATTAGCATATCGCTGGGCAAAACCCCTCGAGAAGGAAAATCCTCGAGCACTCGGTCACAAGGGAAACCAGAAAACCGTGGGAAAGTGCTAAAACTGACAGGCAGGTCCCGCGCTCAAAACTGGTGGAATATCGGAGGAATTTCGGGCGGTAAGTGGGTTTGGCCGAAGACCCAGCAATTCCATACACTGAGTGATGCGTGCCCGACGGGGAGAGAGAAAAGCTGCTTACATCATGGACTAACGATCGAGCAACTCAAGCGCACGATATAAGCAAAGACCGTAGGATCTAGGAGCTCCAGATCAAATGGCGGGGTTTCAACCCGATGGATGACCAGACTTGAGGGAGAAATAAGCTACGGTGCATAAAGATTTGAATTTCGATTTTCCCAATGGATTGACAGAAGGATCTGTTTTGCAGGCATCTGGGAAATAACGAAAAAAATGACCGTTAAGGAAGAACTAACACTCAATTCGCAAGAAGACAGGTGGCCACCTCTCTGTGAAGCATTACATAGCAATGATGATACAGGGTAGAGAAGTCCTAGTGGATAGAGGCATGCAATCCAGAGAGCTCGGAAGCTAAAACAAACAGTTGGGGAATGAACTAGCTTTAAAGCCACGAGCTGACAGAGACAAGATAGGGAGACAGTGAGGCAGAGAAGCAGTGAAGAAGCCGAAGGTCGAGAGACACAGAAAGAAAGGAAAAATTGCAGAGAATAGAGAAGCCGAGCTGACCATCAGAGTAAGGGAAACATCGAACAGACAGAGACCAATTGAGGTCAAAATTTAGTAAGGGGAGTATGTGAACTCTAAGGACTTGGGAATTCCAAGTGCCACCCTACTGATCATCCTCTGTTAAGAGAGACTTAGATTAATCTCCTTATTGTAAGACTCTACTTTAAAAACATAATAAAAAGGCCACCACTGAAAGCTGGATCAGGAGACGTAGCCCAAGAGGATTGGGTGAACTCCTTATTAAATTTTGTTGTGTTTATGTTTTGCTTACTGTGATCTCTTACTATTTCAAGTGTCTGTTTATTTTTCAATCTTATCGATATGTTTCCTAAGATAACATGGACACAGACACCAACACATGAGTCTGTAATACCTTCATTAATTTCCTGAGATCACCTAGGGGTGATTTCAGATCGAGTGGTATCATAGCTATAAGTTGTTAAGGTTAGACAAGCTTGTGCTGGATTTAGCTGTTGAATGCTAACTAGATCAAAGCTCAAATTAGGAGAAGGAGAGTTGGTTGAAACTAATCCTGAAATTGGAAGAGTCTATCCTTAGAAGACAATGTCAGAGGAAGGTTCTGTGGGGCTAGACCCTGAATTTATAGATAGTTTCTTGGCCATAAGGTCCATGGTAGAGGAAATGTATTAGGACTTTAGAAAACATAAAGATGAAGATTCATCAGGCTTCAAACAAGATAAAGGAGAAGAAGAGTCTCTCCTCCATGACCACTCAAAAGGCAAAGGGAAAGAAGAAAACTTTCTCACACCTCCTAATAGCTGTGAACATAAAAAGAAAACATCTTTGATTAAACTAGATGTTAAATTTGATTTAGCAATATATGATGGAGAGTTGAATGCAAAAAAGTTGGACAATTGGATCAAACAAATTGATGTTTATTGCATAGTGCATATTATTAATTCAGACAACATCAAGATTCATATGGTCAACCTATGCCTTGGAGGCACTATCCACTAGCCTACATGCAACAAGACATGATGAGCTGGCAAACTCTTCGACAATTGAAAGGGAAAAGTGTACAAGGTTACACCTAAGAATTTAGAAAGAGAGGTTTGATTCTAGGAATCTCATTAGACTCACCTGAGACTCTGTTGAAGTACATCGGTGTTCTACAAAAACAAGATGCATGGAAGACTGCTTTCAAAACAAAGCAGGGATTGTATGAGTGGTTGGTTATGCCTTTTGGCTTAACTAATGCTCCTGCTACTTTCATGAGAATAATGAATGATGTACTCAGACCTTTTCTTGATTATTTTGTTATTGTATATCTGGATGACATTTTGATATTTAGCAAAACATGGGAAGAACATTTAAAGCATGTTAAGTAGACACTAGATTTTTTGAAAAGAGAAAAACCTTATGTTAAACTCTCAAAATGTGAATTTGGCAAAAAATCCTTGAGTTATTTGGGAGATATAGTAGGGGGTGGTGAATTGAAGATAGATCCCTCTAAGGTGGCAGTCATTGTAAACTAGCCTAGACCCAAATCTTCTACAGAAGTCAGGAGCTTCTTAGGAGCATCACAATATTGGAGAAAGTTCATTTCTAGCTTTTCCTTAATTTCAGCTCCCTTACATGCTTTAACATGATTGAACAAGGTGTTTTAGTGGGGAGGCAAACAGTAGAAAGCCTTCAACACCTTGAAAGAAAAGATTAGTACAGCACCAGTACTAGCATTGCCAGATCTTTAAAGACCGTTTGAGATCCAAACGGATGTCAGTGACTATACCATGGGAGTAGTATTGATACAACATAGTAAACCCATATGTTATCATTTTGAGACATTTAATTCTATAGTAGTTAACTATTCCACATACAATAAAGAATTTATGCATTAGTACAGAGTGTGAAAAAGTGGAAACATTACTTAATGGGCAAAGAAATAGTTATACATACTGATCATCAACCACTTCAATATCTATACTCCCAAACTAAGTTGCAGCAATCAAGACACTATAGATGGATGGGTTTCTACAACAGTTTCATTTAGTCATCAAATATAAAAAGGGCATACACAATAAAGTTGCAAATATGTTATCTAGACCCATTAATCTACTATACTTAAGCATAATTCTGTGTTACATGAGAGCTACATTGAACAATATGGTCAAGATATAGACTTTAAAGATGTATATGCAACTTTAAGTCAAGGCAAACAAGTAGAAGAATTGGATTATCATATTAAGGACCAACTCCTATATCATTGTGGGAAGATATGCATTCCACGAACTAAAAGAGTAAAGGTAATTTGAGAAGCACACACTTCTCTAATATCAGGTCAGTTTGGGGAAGTAAAACAGTTGCACAGCTGCAAAGATTTTGTTATTGGCCAAAAATGAACAAGACAATTTCTAGATATGTAAGAGGGTGTACTATGTGTGCTAAAAGCAAGCCCAACAATAGAAAACTAGGCTTGTACACTCCATTACCAGTTCCTTCTCATCCTTGGGAAAGTGTTTCCATGGACTTTGTTGGAGGACTACCTAAATCTAGGAAAGGTCATGATTATATGTATGTTGTTGTGGATAGGTTCTGCAAAATGTGTATTTTGATAGCTTGTACTAAATAGATTACAACTGAACAAATTGCAAAACTATTCTTTCAACATGTATGGATTCATTTTGGATTACCCACTTCCATTATAGCTGATCGAGACACTAGATTTGTGGGAAAGTTTTGGTCAAGTCTGTGGGAACAGATGGACACCAAACTGAAGAAAAGCACAACTTTCCATCCACAAACCAATGGCCAGACATAAGTAGTCAACAGGACCATGATCCAGTTACTCAGGGGATATTGCAGCAAGCGTCCTAATCTTTGGCATGAACATTTGTGTTATGTGCAGCATGATTACAACTGAGCCAAACATTTTTCCACACAGAGATCTCCTTTTGAGACTTGTTTTGGTTTCACACCAAGGTTTCCCCTGGATTTTGTCTTTGGTAAGGACACAACAGTTGAGGGACACAACGATGTGGACAAGGCAACTAGGTTCATTGAAAAAATCCAAGAGATCCATCAGGCAGTACATGAACAGCTAGAAAAGAGCTAGGCCAAATACAAGGCAAGGCATGACAAGCATCAGATGGAGCATAGTTTCCAAGTTGGTGATCAAGTCTTGCTGTATATCAGCAAGGACAGGATGAAAGGTGAAGGTAAAAAGCTGAAACCAATAAGGTATGGACCTTTCAGGATCCTTGAGAAAATTGGTGAGAATGCTTTAAACCTTGATTTGCCAGCTTATATGCACAGTTACTCAGTCATCAATGTACACAACTTGAGACTATTTGAAACTTTGTTAATTGAAGATCCTAAAGAACAGGGCCAATTGCCTTCTATTGATGACCTGTTACTTGAATATCTTAATGAATTACAGGAAGACACAGTTCTGGATAGGAAGGTGAGAATGACGCATAGGGTAGATGTTGAGTACCTCAGAATTGGGCTCAGGGGTTCAAAGCCAAGTAGTGAAAAATGGATAGAGATTGGACATGTGAGAAAGTTGTATCCTCAGTCGATGCTTGAAAACCAACTTTTGGTGGTCCAAAAGCTTTTTAGTGGGAAGGCCGTGATCCAAATTGGATCCTCAAACAATTCCATGATTGTTAAGAATGGATGACAGACTTCAAGAAATCTTATAGCTATGAGAAATAACCTCTTAATAATGGTAATTTGTAGCGAGCATGGAGCAATGAGGACCTTCGGTCAAAGTGCACTGATCGTTGGCCCATGGAGACTGTGCATGGCACAAAAATGGTAGTTGGGAAGCTTAAACCCAAAAACAGAGGCTGTTTTTGATATGCAAATCATGTATTGCAGGGCAAAACCTCTCGAGAAGGAAAAGCCCCGAGCGCTCAGTCACAAGGGAAACAAGAAAATTGTGGGAAAGCGCTAACATTGATAGGCGGGTCCCACGCTCAAAACTGGTGGAATATCAGAGGCATTTTGGGTGGTAAGTGGGTTTGGTTGAAGACCCAGTGATTCCATACACCGAGTGACACGTGTCCGGCTGGGAGAGATAAAAACCGCTTACATCGTGGACTAACGATCGAGAAACTCAACTGCGCGATATAAGCGAAGACCATCGGATCTTGGGGCTCCAGATCAAACGGCGAGGGTTCAACCCAATGGATGACTAGACCCGAGGGAGAAATAAGCTACAACGCATAAATATTTGAAGTTTGATTTGACCGATGATTCGACAGAAGGATCTGTTTTACAGGCATCTGGGAAATAATAGAAACAAATGACTGTTCAGGAAGAACTGACACTCAGTTCGCAAGAAGACAGGTGGCCACCTCTCGGCGAGGCGTTACGTAGCAATGATGATGTAGGTAAAAGAAGTCCTTACGGATAGAGGCAGGCAATCCAGAGAACCAGGAAGTTGAAATGAACAGTCGGGGAATGAACTGGCTTTAAAGCCACGAGCTGATAGAGATAAGAAAGGGAGACAGTGAGGCAGAGAAGTAGCGAAGAAGCCGAAGGCCGAGAGACACTGAAAGAAAGGCAAAATCGTAGAGAACAAATAAGTTGAGTTGACCATCAGAGTAATGGTAGCATCGAGCAGACAGAGACCAATTGAGGTCGAAATTCTGTAAGGGGAGTTTGTGAACTCTAAGGACTTGGGAATTCCAAGTGCCATCCTACTGATCATCCTCTGTTAAGAGAGACTCAGATTGAGCTCCTTATTGTAAGACTCTGCTTTAAAACATAATAAAAATTCCACCACTAAAATCTATACCAAGAGACGTAGCCCAGGAGGATTGGGTAACTCCTTATTAAATTTTATTGTGTTTCTGTTTTGCTTACTATGATCTCCTATTGTTTCAAGTGTCTGTTTATTTTGCAATCTTATCGATATGTTGCCTAAGATAACATAGACACGCACACCAGAACATGAGTCTGTAATACCTCCATTAATTTCCTGAGGTCGCCAGGGGTGATTTCAGATCAATTTGATCCTAAAGTTGACCCTTTTCCTTCTTCGTCTTTTGTTTCTTCCTCCCCTTCTTCCTCTTCGCCTAGTGAAAGCATTAATACTAGTAAACATGTGGCTAAGAACAAGAAGAAAGGGAAGAAGAATAAGAAGAAGCAAATTCAGCAAGGGGCAACCAAGGAACCATTGCTTCGAATGCAACATCTGATGAGAAACTGTCTGATAAGCCTCACAAAGTTCAATATCCTTGCAAAATTTGTATGAGAGACCATCTTCTTTGAAAATTTTCTAGTATTTCTCAAATCTTAGAAGAATGGTCTTCCTATTCACATCATCCCGTGTCATCAAATTTTGGAGATCATGTTGGTGACACACCATCAGCCAGTGGTAGTAAAGTTCATGGAAAGAAGGGTAAAGTTAAGTTTCCCTATAGGTTATGCGAAGGGAATCACCCTAGTCAACTTTGTCCCTATCTGTATGAAGCCAAAAAAGTATTGGATAACTATCCAGCTTCTCTGCAGGGACTTCCATTTGGTTACATGAGACTCTCTCTTTATCCTTCACTAGTTGATGAAGCGACTGACCCAAATCAACCGTTGGTCAAACCCACTCTCCCTGAATGTGAATCCTATGAGTCTATACCTGACCCATCACAGGTCAAGGAAATAGTTGACCCAATTTCACCTTCAGTTATTCGTACATTTCCCATAGAGAGTGAGTATGGTACCACTCAGGTTATTTTTTTTTATTCAGATTCCAATGAGCTTGGAGGCAACCCTCCTGTTCCATTAAGACAAGAGAAAAATCCTCCCATTCTCGTAACTTAAGGGGATAATACTACCATTTATACGGTACCCCCTCCAAGTAGTCTGGTCACTTCCTTTGATTGGAATCGATTGGCAGGATGTCATCTTCCTTCTTATGTGCATTTTCATATCATTGTACAGATTTGTAATATGATTGTACTTGGCACTATTATAGATGAAGGTGCATATGTGAGTATCCTTTCCTCCACTGCTTGGCAAGCGCTCAGTTTGCCGCCACTTATGCCTATTACCCAAAATTTGTTGGATTTTAATAGAGGAACCAGTCAACCATTAGGGATCCTTCCTCAGTTGCCTATTACTTTGGGAGGAAAAATTGTTTATCTCAATGTGATGGTAGTCCCATGTCCTTTATATTATAATTTACTTCTTGGGTGCGACTATGTTTATGACATTGGAGCTATTGTTTCAACACTCTTTTGAGTGATGTGTTTCCTGCATGAAGACAGAATTGTCACCGTAGACCAACTCTCATTCCTTGGTCCAAATATGGCTTCCTTTCAACCATCTTCCCTAAATGGTCCTTTTGTACCAATGGTATCTTCCCCACCACGAGTTGATTGTGTGGCAACCCGTTCCATGCCTACATCAACTGATGATCAATTCCATGATGTTGTAAATTATGTACTGGGGGCATTAGAACCAGATCTCTGTAATGGATTCCTTTCTACTATTCTCCCGTCTAATGAGAACCTCTTGGAAGTCATGACCTCTTACAGGTCGCGATCAAGTGATAAGAGGATAGTTCTTTTACTGTGTCAACCTCATTACAAAATGAAATAGATCCATGAGGATAGTTCCTGGTCTTGTGTCAACCTCGTTAAAAAATGAAACAAAGGGTTTGAACATAGTTCATTGTCTTGTCTCAAGCTCGTTAAAAATTGAAACAAGGGATGTGAGGACAGTTCATGATCTTGTGTCAAGCTTGTTAAAAAATGAAACAAGGAATATAAGCATAGTTCCTTGGCTTGTTTCAAGCTTGTTAAAAATGAAACAAGGAATATGAGGATGGTTCCTTGTCTTGTGTCAAGCTCATTAAAAAAATGAAACAAGGTCCCCTAGAGAAAGTTCCAATTTGAGTCTTTGATTTTGATCTCGTAAAATCCTAGTCGAGTCCTTCATTTAAAACTCGTAAATGAACCTTCATTCCATCCACCTCATAGCCACAAGTAGTCTACTTAGGTGAATGCAATGAAGCTTGGGGGGCATGCACCTAGAATCGAGTCATCATGCTGTGGGCATGTAAACCAATCTCAAGCATAATTTTTCATTTCAAGTTTGTGTAAAAATGAAACTGAATCCAAGCATAGTTTTTCATTTCAAGCTTGTGTAAACATGAAACTGAATCCAAGCACAGTTCCCTATGGTTCAAGCTTGTGTAAAAATGAACCGATTTCCATTTTAACCCTTTTGATTTCCATTCTATCAGCCCCTTCCATCAAATGAGCCTTGGTTTTTATCCTTCCATCATCACTGTCTGCTTAGCTAATCATACGCTTTCACTTGGTTGTTTTACCCTTTTTGAGGAGCAATTGCAATCAGTGGTCTTATGAGCTAGCCTCTTCACATAAATCAACATGTTTTGATAAGTTCCAACATCACCAGAATGAGTTGCTATCCTAGACACCACTCATTCCTCAAAGTGGAGTCCTCTTTAAGCTCTTTTCAGACTCTCGGAATATGAAAAGATTGTCGAGCGCTTGTCCTTTTCAGCTCATTAATGTATTGGAAATGACATCTACTCAGTATAAGTTTAACCCTTTTCTAGACTGAGATATATTATTTACGAAAAAGGAATACGTTGATCGAACATGGTCAATAGGTTCTATCTTGTACTATTTTACGCTTTTTCGGACTTGAGAGACAAATATACAAAATATAACTTGTGGAGTTTTCTTTTTGTCCCTTTTCATTTCAAGCTTGTGTAAACATGAAACTAAATCCAAGCATAGTTCCCTATGGTTCAAGCTTGTGTAAAACTGAACCCATTTCCATTTTAACCCTCATGATTTCCATTCTATCAGTCCCTTCCGTCAGATGAGCCTTGGCTTTTCTCCTTCCATCATCACTATCTACTTGGCTAATGCTATGCTTTCACTTGATTGTTTTACCATTTTTGAGGAGCAGTTGCAATAAGTGGTCTTATTAGCCAACCTCTTCACATAAATCAACATGTTTTGAGAAGTTCCAACATCACCGGAACCAGTTGCTATCCTAGACACCACTCATTCCTCAAAGTGGAGTCCTCTTTAAGCTCTTTTTAGACTCTCGAAATATGAAAAGATTATTGAGTGCTTGTCCTTTTTAGCTCTTTAATGGATTGGAAATGACATCTACTCAGTATAAGTTTAACCCTTTTCCGAACTCAGATATATTATCTATGAAAAAGGAATATGTTGATCAAACATGGTCAATAGGTTCTCTCTTGTATTGTTTTACACTTTTTCGGACTTGAGAGACAAATATACGAAAAAGAACCTGTGGAGTTTTTTTTGTCCCTTTTCAAAATCTCTAAACATGAAAAGGAAGGAGTTATAATTTTTGTTAGAATCGTTAAAACATCAAATAGTGACAAACTTGTCCATCATGACAAGACCGAGTTTCACCTTTGCTAGATTCGTTAAAATGTCACATAATGATGGATTCATCTGAAGGGTGGAATTGTACAACAAGCATACACTATTCTCCTCAAGCTTGATAAAAATAAAGAGGTACTGGTCAGCAATGACTGGGAAAATGGGAAAAAGTGTAAACTACTTTATGGAAGTAGGTCGCTCTTAAACATGACACTTTCACTTCATCATTGTGACTATTTGGGTTGGGTAATCTACTTGATTGTCCTCATACCTTGGTCTTTGGGTAATCTGCTTGATGGTCATCATACCTTGGTCTATCATACCGTCCATTACTTTGGTTTTGGGTCAATGTTTCCAATCCATTCAGTGTCGCCGACATGTTCAAGAGAGGTAACTCAGTTTAAATTCATCCTTTGCAATACTCATAAACCTTCATTTTCATGACCGCAATTCTTGAACCTTGTGTCATCAGTCACATTTCGTCTCCAAAAGTCATTACACTCATTTCATGTTGTTGATGTGGGATACATCAAGTCCCTCCAGCGATGAGTCACTTCTTGTCAAGATCAACACATTATCCAAGAAGTTGACTTAGACACACCCTTCTAGTACCTTGAGGCTTGCATACATCAATGACAGGTTTCTCGCTTCCGGTGATAGGTTCACATCACTGGCCTTCGACCGAAAGACTTTGTATGGTGTTTGACATCAAAATATCCATTCACACCATGCATAATGTACTGCGGTACCTTGAGGATAATTATCATTATCGATGATTTCTCTTGTGTCTGTTAATGACTTACATCATTGGATGGTAATCAGATGGTGTCTTCCCATGTTTGACTTCAGATCACATATTCACATGGTTAGACTCGTACTTGAGCAAAAAATTGAATGAGATAGAAGACCTCAGATCTAGTTTCATCCATCCGGGCTACGATTTCAGGAAATGTACCAAATCATCTATACAATGGCTTTACATTGATGGCCATCCTATCATGGGTCTATATCTGTAGACAACTATCTATGTACTTGTAATGAAAGTTTATATTTTGAGCATGGGAATTCCTTCCCTCAGTAATTCATGAGACAAAATCAAAATACCATGATATTATGTATTGTAATCGATGCAGGTCATCATCCACTCCAGAACCTCCTCATCACATCGTAAAGCATATCACTCGACATTAAAATTTTCGACTTCATGCTTTAGGGGGTAGTTGTTACATATCCATTTGGGCACATCACTCCCATCATTCAAATCAATACTATTAGGGCTCATCAAACCCTAATTTAGTTGCTACATGCCCTAGAGAAGTCATCACTTTCAATGCCTCCTTGAGAGTTTCTTGGCCTGAAGCTCTCTAGAAATGCCTCCTTGAGGGACCAGTGCAGCCTTGGTTAGGGGTAAGTGCGCTTCAGTGCAGGTAGGCCCATGTTAGGGTGCTTTCCAGAGAACTTAGGCCCACTTTGACCTACGCTAGGTGAGATTGAGCGAAATCCACATAGGGTTCTGGGAATATTCTTATCTTCTGGAGCCTTCTAGAAGATTCCCACACTTATCATCTCCTATGTGCTCGAAATTGGATAGGGAATGAGTTAAGTAACCTCCTATCCTCTCATCCCTTCCTCCATGGAAACTAATTGTAAGTTCGCAAGGCCATTCAATACCCTCATTTATGACGAAACCTCCTCCATTTTCCTATAAATTGAGCACTCATCTAAGTGATCAGGGACTGGACTTTGAGAATTTGTAAGGAGATACTATTGGTGTGAGGTTTGAGATTGTAAGCAAGTATTGTTATGCTGCTGAAGTGTTGTGCTTTTGATGTGATGTTGGTTGGAACCTAAGCTGGAAGAGTGGCAATGGATTAGACTTCATGGTTGTAATTTTTCCTTCTACTTAATAAAGTTGTTTACACCTTTCCCCATATTGTTGTCTTTATGTATGATGATTATATGTGTAAATTCTTTCGATTCCATTTGATTATAGTACATAGATCCTTACTTTGATTGGTTTTTGTCCTCTGTTTATAATTGTAGGCACTTTTCGAGCGGATTAAGTTTGAGAAGGAGCGATGGTAGCCAAACAAAGCAGACAAAGGGAAAGAAAAAGATAACAAGTATGTCCCTTGTCTTATTTATTTTCTATAGAAAAGGGTTAAGTGCTTTAAATATGTTGTTCTAGGTGTAGCTACCCACCTAGGGAAATTTTGTTTACCCGTAGATGAAAAAATCCATATAACACCCATTAGTTTTATCCTCATGTCCATGGTTGATCTGAAGTGGCCCTTGTCACTGCAATTCTGACAAAATTTGAAGATGTATTGCATTAGCCTTTGCTTGTTTCTCTTGTGCCTGTATGATTTTTTCATTGTCTACCTTATAACTCCTTATTTCTTCCTTCAAACTTCTCAATGTTTATTTCCAAATCATAAGAGTTCCCAACACCATGCTGCTCATCTGATTCATAGGGAGAGTATTTATAGTTTACCATCTTGCTAGTCATTTTGATCTCTTTCTTGTAAGGCATACTATGTTAGCTAAACCAAATCACAATAAACCAACTTACCTTAGCATAATCGGGGAGTATATCTCATCTGAAATATCCTCAAATCAATGTGATACATGTATAAAAATAATCATAAAATCATATAGACATACAATACATAAGCACACAACCATGTAATCATCAGTCCAACTAGAGAGCATTCATCAATGCATGACCATATCAACTACACATACTATGACCTCATACATGAAAACAACAACCATACTAATGTACACTCATAATACGCAAGTATACTAACCAAACATACACTCATGATGACATAATTCATAATACTTCATAACAACAACATCCTCTTCCACATGGAAACATCACTACAACCATGAATGCCGCCATGTATATGCAACAAACACATAGACCAAAAGGATGATTAATCACTCATGAAAATGACATGAATTCATGACCAATACACTGCCCATCCATTCCAAGGGGTGAACCATGCTCTGCCACCACTTTGTAATACCCTCCTCCCACATTTACCCATGTAACCGACCAAACGAGGTTACGAGAGGATACTATGATTGGATTCAACCTCCCATGTGACCTTAAGGAAGTGGAATTGACAGAAACATAACATACAAAACTTCCACATCAGCTACAAGACTCCTAAGAAACATTGCAACCACCCAGGTAGCTAGTCCCTAGGTCCCAATGAAGTTTTTGACCACTTGACCTCTGGACACTCTCATGATATAGGCTTGTCAACATCTAGAAGGTTCTAGACGTTCTCATGGCAAGGCATGCCAGCTTCCAAGGACTATTTTTCTCAGTGTTGTGCCAACATCCCTAAGATTTGAGCTACTTTTTCAGGCTTAGAGCCCAAGTCACTACCCATAATTGAATGACACCTTCAGGTCAATAAGATAATAGGGAAACAATGATGCAAAAGTAAATGCTTGAACACGCCCTTAACTAGACCCCTACTAGCCATGATAGGAATTTCGTCAAACATATCACAAATATGAAATCTATAGGTGTAAACACAAAATTTAAACATAGGGGTCTCATACTTATCTGAGAATGTTGAGTAGGTAAATCCTCTTTGTAGACATAGACGATCTCTCTAGCCCAATGAGTGGGTATAGCAATAAAAGAGACAATGTACAAGACACTTTCCTGGACTACAATTGAAATTAAAGAGAGGAAGGAGACCTACCTCATTCTAATCCTATGATGCATTCCTTTTTTGAAGATCTTGATCACTTACTCCCCTAGGCTCAATCCTCGATGCTCATGGCGTTTGAATACCTGCACAAGAGACCACAACCACAACAAAGCATAAAAGTGCAATCATCATGCTTCAAATGTAATCTAATTAACAGATCAAGGAGCATTAAGATAAATGAAGAATCAGCAAAAATATTTATGGAAAGTGAACCAACAAATGTATATATTAATAAACAAAAGAGGAAGCATACAACCCAGGCCTTGATGTTGGAAGCCCTCCTTGAGAAAATGTCGAAGTCCAAGCACAAGCTCTCCAAGCACTCCTCCTCGAAGCGAAAATGAATAGCATGTAAGAACAATATCATCATAAGCATGCAAATAATTAGAGACCGACCATTTGGGAATGGAGGGGGGTGAATTTATAGGCAGGGAGAGGGAATTATGATCTCACCAAAGATAGAGGAAGGTCCACATCTCAAGGAGGAAGCTCATAGGGATAAGATCAAAGGGCAATATTGGGAGAATATGACCACATCCACAATGAACAACATCCACCTTGTCGTTCTAGAAGCCTCTAGATCATGAAGCTTCTCCTCTAGTTTGGGAAAACTTCCCTTAAAGGGTTCAACGCGACTATCCAAGAAAAATCCATACTGGCAGCACGAGGCTCCTATAATGCAACCTGCCATCAACACGAGAGGGCATTATCATAATCGCACTGACCCAGAAATTAGGGTTTTGAGCTTATCTTTCTCAAGAAAGGATCAAGGCAACTTTTCAATATTTCTTCAGGGAGGATTTGGTCTGCATATCAAGATGGGTAAACTGCATAGTTGTCAATGTTTTGGCACTCCGGGGCATGACACAAGGAAGTGCAAGTGGTGTGACAAAATACTGTGTAATAGAGAATCACTAAGAACCATTTTTCCCTCATATCATTTGTTGCATTATTATCTATTTGGTCATAGATACATTTTCCATTAATTTACAAGTAAAAACATGATGTGAACCATACATAAGCTCTGTCATAAAACATATACATAACCAACAAAATAGTAACAAAAATACCAATGAAGACACAACCATATGATCCACATATAAGCGAATATAATACTTATAGAAATACAAGGAGAAATAACCTCATATTGATGATGAAAAATTCAAACCCGAGATGGGACAACCACATTCCACCCGACCATAGAATGGTTGAGCCAAATCTCTCTTCAGTCATTCACCCCCATGCCATATTCCAAACATGAATGTGGGACTCAAACCAAAAGAACCAACTAGGGAATCCCGATGATAAACAACCTCACCCTCATTAATAGAAACCATGCTTTACCATAATCCATCTTGGATCACTAGAACAATACAATGAACATGTCATGACAAGATTTACCATGATCTCCACCAGATCACTAGGCCAAAACAAGAATGGATGCCATCGGATTTCTCCACCTATTCCATGAGGAAATTTCCTATCTCCTAGTATCTCAGGCTTTACCTTAATCCATAGTTTGATCTAGGGATCACTAGGCCCTAAATCGAGACACCACCCTATAGGTTTTACCATATATCCTGCCATTCACAGATGAGGGTTTCTAGGCCTAATCAAGGACAACCACCTCTAATGCTTAATGTATATCCCATCATTCAACAACAAGGATTCCTAGGCCCATCGAGGCAACACAATCCTGGATTTACCATAACCCATAGTTTGACTTAAGGTCACTAGGCTAGTGACTTTACCATGATCCACAGTCCGGTTCAGGGACAACTAGGCCATGTGCTCTATCAATCGAAGATCCACCTCATGCAGCATCGAATCCATCTAGCAATCCAATTGAACCAAAACATGAGAACCCCATAACACCATGACTATCCGGAAATGGCCAAGCTAGGATGAAAACATTGTGAGACTTGGAAAAACCCGTGCCATAACGACAAAAGAACCACATGTAATACCATGCATGCCAAATCTAGCAAGGAAAACGCACATGCAAATCATTACCTGCAAAAAATACTGTTATAGTTGCTTGATCCTATTCTTCCTTACTTGATCTTTGCTTCCTCTTGCCTTCTTTTCCTTTCTTGATCCAATGCCAAAGTGCTCCAAGAAGACTCTATGTCCAAGAGTAAGAGAGAGAGAGAATAATGAGAGAGCTCCAAAATGGAACTGACAAAAGGTTACACACTGATCCTTGGAAGTTTTTTTATCAATTACAAATTTATTTTCTTCATTTTCCATTATTTTTCTTCAATTTCCTCTTCACATGCAATCTGTGACCTGTCACCTTCATTTTCTCCTAATTTCCATTAGTTTCATAAATAAATGTGCCAAAAATGAGCATTTTTCTTTCCAAAGCCTTAGTCATTGCCTTTTCCAATTTCCTTAGCCATAATAAACCAAATTAACACCCCTAGGATGTCTTGCCCATCATTGTCACCTTCCTTTTCTCCTAATTTCCATTATTTTCATAAATAAATGTGCCAAAAATGAGCATTTTGCTTTCCAAAGCCTTAGTCATTGCCTTTTCCAATTTCCTTAGCCATAATAAACCAAATTAACACCCCTAGGATGTCTTGCCCAACATTCATGTTCAAATAAGTGTCCCATCAACGGTGGTTATTATTTTTCACTCTTATTACATGGAATTTTCACCAGAGCTATTACACAAATACTAATTTTCCACAACCAATTTTAAGTTTTTATTGTTACTTATTGTGTTATTTAGAAAAGAAAAGAAGTAGTTATGCTTTATTTATAATTATGTGCATAATAGTAAAGTGAAAAGAAGTAATTATGCTTTATTTATAATATATGCATAATAGTAAAGTTAAACATTGCCATGAACAAAGTAGTTCAAAATGGATGTCTTTGACTTCATTAAATTTTAGAAGTATGAGAGAGTAGAAAAAGGGAATGTAGTGGAGCATAAATTTGTGTATAACTGTGTAAGAAATAATGTTGTTACATAATATTGATAGAGTTACTAGGATTTTAACTTAATTTAGGAAATAATGAGCCTGAATATAAACTATATTGTTTCTTTGATGGTAAAAATGTATAATTTAGCTAAAATTATATATATATATAATTTTGTTAATTTTCAAATAAAATTTTTACTTTCTATATATGATTTACTATTTATATTTAATTTTGATTATGTTTGGATATGAGAGAAATCTAATAGAAGTATTATCAAGTTTTTACAGTGAAGTAAATACATGTATTTGATATTAACTAAATGCAAATTTTAATGGTTGAAAAATATTTCATGATACAGAACACTATTGTGGAAAAAATTTGTTAAAACATAATTTAAGTTGGTAGTTGTTTATATATATACTCTAAAAGATGTTAGCACTAAAATCTTAAATAATATAACAATTTTGATAAGCATAGGCTAGAATATATATATATATATATGAAAAACATTTTCTAAAGAAAAAGATTTGCTTTAATAATTAGTTTTTTAGAAAATGTTTTTTTGTTAATATATAGTAATGAAAAACATTTTCTAAAGAAATAATTATTAACACAAACAGGAGATTCCAATATTGATATAGATTTTTTTTTACACAAAGTTATTACCGTATTTTCATTCCAAACAAATGCATGCAAATATATTAAATGGAAGAGCTACTAAGTAGCAGTTTTGAGTCAAAAGATGACCCTAATCTGTTTTCCATTCAAGAAAAAATGTCACAAATAAAATACAATTGCAGGCATCAGAGCCTGAACGATTACCTTTCTTCCGTATCTCGAAGTGTGAGTTCATGAATACATTAAGAAATTCTATAAATATAAAATATACAAAATTGGCAGCAAAGTAAAAGAGCATCGAACCTGGTAAAGAGACTAATTTTCCTGTGAGTCAAAGAAGAGTAATGCCTTCACTTGAAACATCGAAGGAAAAGAAATAACCCATTTTGTACAAAAAGGAATACGTGCAAAAATAAATTTAAGCATATAGATATTCGTTCTGACAGTAAAATTGAAATAATGATGCAAATGGAGAATGAAAGGCAGTGTAAAGAAGAA
This sequence comes from Pinus taeda, assembly GCA_000404065.3. NCBI lineage: Eukaryota > Viridiplantae > Streptophyta > Pinopsida > Pinales > Pinaceae > Pinus > Pinus taeda. The sequence goes on along the minus strand of APFE030073175.1, from coordinate 74,419 downwards.
GATGTTAGAATATTAACTAATTAGTTACCTTAGATGAATTCCAATTCCTACCTTCTTTAACGACATCTGTAGAAAGAATTTTTAGAAGTTTCTGCTATTTTGTGCATTTTGCCTTGAATCTGTGACTGGTTCCTCAGAGTCTTTTTGTTATATGGTCATATGTGTCCCGTGTTCTCTTGTATATCTCTGAATTAGTATATCTGTAATTTTTTGACTGCTGGATTTATCTTTTTTTTAAGGCCTCACAGGCTGTTACTTTTTTACCTTATGTACCTTATCTGGCTTCTTATATGGTGTTAATATAATTTATATCGCTTTCTCTTCTGGAAAAAAAATATAGTGAAAATTTGAGCATTGTTTATAATACAGGAAACTTTAAAAACATATATGTATCTGGTACAATCATGAAATAGAGTAAATACATCTTCAATACATGACTGGGTATACGATGAGTATGGCCGAGAGAATAAACCCTAGCCTCTAACACCCAGGTAAATTTTGCCCTACAAACTCATAATTCAATAAATAAATATAAGTTAATAGTTACACCGAGTTTCAGAGAATGGGGCCGAGACTTGTAGGCGACTGTAACAATCTAGTGTTAAGGAAAAACCATAATGTCCGAATAAAATTTAAACACAATCACAGAATGAAGAGGAAAACCCTAATATTATTATGTATAATATAGCGATAACTTTTAACCCCAAGATTAAAAAAATGGAGAGATGAAATGGGTACAATCCCTAAAAGAATTTACAGAGAAAATGACCAAATTACAAAGAAAATCTGTAACATATGACTAGGAGACGAGAGAGAACTTTACATATTTCACCTCGTACTAAACATAGAACCCCAGTAAATTCACTATAAAGGAAATGTGTCTCTGACAAAAAGGTTGTAAATGAATCCCAAGCCATAAATATAAAAACCCAAATTTTATATTTGAATAATCTTAAAAAGAAACGAGAAGTAATTAAGAATTTTGTAGAATTGAGGTTTCTGTAATCCATCATAGTTATAAGAAGAATTTCTGAGTAAATCACATATAGAAGGCATTTGTAGACAGTTTCGAACAACCAATGTGGTTCTAAACACCTCCACAAATATCTTCTATATATAATTTACGCCTAAATTCTTCTTATAACTAAAAATTTTATCTCAATCATAATCTTTCACAGACTATTGTTACAATCATAATCTCTCGTAAACTTTTAAGGCAGTTGGCTAAAGCTCTGTAGTAAACCCTCGACACAGAACCGTTGTAAATGTAATGGAAGAACCCAACAAAAACAACGACAAGAATAATTTAGTCCAAAAGAGGTTAAACCCTAACAAATCTAATAATATAACAAGTTGAGTATGATAGAAAAGGTGCAGTGTAATTTTTTTTTTTTTCGGAGAAAATCAATGTATAACTCCTTGTTTGAAAGAATTACCAATATGAAAAAGGGTAAAGGTGAAACACCGGTTCTTTCATGAAATTATTCACGAAATTGACCTTCGAGAAATTGATTTGCATAAAAGACTGAATGCAATGAGAAGATTAACGAACTGGTAGGAACCGACGGGGCAGTCATTACACTGCAGGTAAAACCCTAAAAGCTCTAAACACCATTGATTCGATAGGTCAAATCACAACAGTTGATTTTGTAGGTCAAAAGGACCATGCATGGAATCACAAAGGAATGAAATGTATGCATTGAAGACTCACTTAAAATTCATAAACTATATCGAAATTGTATAAACCAGGGGCTAAATACCACATTGAAACAACGAATGCAAGTATAATCATTAATATAGGTGGAAGAAATACAATATATCCAATCTAACATATATAAGGTATGTTCGTTGCAATCAAAATATGACATACATTTATAACATTAAGATATGTAGGTCTTGGCTAAAGTGATCAACAATGTTGATGATGGCATTATTATAAACTTGGTATATATAACAATTGTATAAACCAGGGGCTAAATACCACATTGAAACAACGAATGCAAGTATAATCATTAATATAGGTGGAAGAAATACAATATATCCAAACTAACATATATAAGGTATGTTCGTTGCAATCAAAATATGACATACATTTATAACATTAAGATATGTAGGTCTTGGCTAAAGTGATCAACAATGTTGATGATGGCATTATTATAAACTTGGTATATATAACTCAAGTATGCTAGTAAATAATGTTGATGATGGCTATACATTTTTATATTTTGATAAATCCAATGGAATATTTTGATAAATCCAATGGATTATATACATTTTTATATTTTGATAAATCCAATGGATTATAAATACTGTAGGTGAACACTAAAACAACTAAAACAACTATCATGGTAGGAAGGAAATTTAAATATTTTGACAAATCCAATGGATTATAAATACTCTAGGTGAACACTAAAACAACTATTGTAGGAAAGAAATTTAACTAGCATTTGTACAGATGTTACAAAGAAAACACCGTAAGGCATAAATTGAAGAACACAAATACAACAAAAGAATACTTTGATAACTGTCCCGCCTTCCCACTCCTGGACTATTTAATGATTAGCTTCTTCTCCTTATGAATCTCGGGGCTGATTTCCATTTCTAACTCTGATTTCTTTCTTGACAGGTAATTAGAATTGGGTATGGGATGTTACACCATACTAATTCCAGTATGGGAGATTCCAATCACGTTCCAAGGCATTTTTTAAAAATGTAGATGTGACAAAAGGTTGTAGAAGGTGTTGTTTGTATATGAGAAATTTCTTGATCATTGTGTATAATCATTATGTTGATAGATAGGTCTACTAAGTGGTCCCATGTTAATGGGGCATTGATTTGAGCGTTCAATATATTTTTATTCTTTATCAAAGTATTCTTTTGTTGTATTTGTGTTCTTCAATTTATGCCTTATGGGGTTTCCTTTGCAACATTTGGAGCAAATGCTAGTATAATTCCTTATAATTATTGCTTTTACCATTTATAATTCTTTCGTATAGATCTACTTATATCCAAATTAACACACTTTGTAAAGTTTATTTGTACTGATTGAAATTAGTTCACACCTCTCATTAACTTAATTTCACACCTCTCATTAAATTTTTAATTAAATTTTATATGGAGTAGAATTCTTTAAGGTTAATGTTTAATTTATCCAATTTTGTTCTTTTGTTAGATAAAAATAATTAAACGAAGTATGAGTTTGATGTAAACCAAATTGAATAAAAACTATCTAAAATATTGTTTCTACTAAGCCCATGCTTTCATTTAAATATGTTTTTGACGCAATTTACTCTTCCATAAATTCAACTATTCTGGAATCACATTAATTGTTAATTTTCTAATTTCATAAACTCAAATGCGATTCTCAAAACTTGAATACACAACCTAAAAGCATGATAAATGTATAAAATTAATTCATATTATAAAATTAATATGAATTAGTGTGAGTATATTTTCAAGATAAGAAAAATTCCCAATATGATATTTATGTAAGCTTATATAGTGAATAAATATCAAGTTTATATATTGAATAAGTATTGTCCTAAGTAGAGATGTGTAGAAGGATAATCTTGGTTACAACTTTTCACGATATTCCCAACTCATTATTGCATAATGAACTAATGTTGGATTTGGGATTGAACTATAATAATGAAGCTTTAAAATTTGGAATTGTTTTGTTGCAAAAACACTGGTTTGAAAGATAAATCTTTATTATAATGTTAATTAATTTGGATATTTCTTATTATTATTAAATTATAATGATAACAATAATGATTATCTTTCATACCTACATAATTTTAGTACATAATAATACTTAATTTATTGTGATAAAGTCCAAGTGAATGTTATGACACTAATATTTAATTAATGTGATTAATATAATTCGAAAATATGTTAGAATTTGATTTTATTATTAATTGATATTAGAATTTAAAATCCAATTATAATAAGAAATTGTTAGTAATTTTCTTTTCAATAATATGATTTTAACACATACATAATTGTAATAGCAATTGCAATTACATTTACGTTTACATCTTTTGTTGTTACAAATTGACATCTTGTATTTGGTCATCCATAACATAGTTAGATGTACACTTGACAAAAATATGGTAAATTCATTTGATACCATTAATTAATTAATTAAATATCACGATGCTTATTTTTATCAACAATCACAATCATATTTACAATTTTTATTTATTCTTAAAAATTGGTATCTTGTATTTAGTAATCTACATTATAGATATTTTCTGGAAGAACTTATATAATTTTTTATTTACTAGTATAATTAGTTAATACTATAATAATAAAGTTGAATGTTTTAATTTCAATTTATGTTTTATTTAGTTTTAGTAATTTTGTATATTAAATTTATTATATTGTTGATTTTTTTAACTTTACTCTATCCTTTTTAACTTTACTATTTACACGATCACATATTTTCTTTTCTATAATAAGCATTTGATTAGCAGCAACTGTACAATTGTACGACACTGTCTGTCTCATATGATTTTATGATTCGATAGTACCCATCACTTAATAAACTATTTAATGTTTGGTGACCTCGCTATTTAGCTGGTGGGATTTTTCGCGATGGTTAATTGATTTCTTTTATGCTGGAATTGCTAAAGGCTCAAGGCTCACTAAAGGCTCACTCCCAAGGTATTGCATGTGGACCGCGGTAGCCTTCAAATGGCCTCCCATGCCTACTGTCGCTGTCATTAATTCCACAGCTCTCGCCCTGTACATGGCCTGAGCAGGTCGTCTGGCCCTGACACTTCCTCTTGGAATTGTAGCCTCATCAACAGTGTAGCTTACACCTCCCGAGATTAGCTCTTATCCAGAATGGTTTGGTATGATCTCATTTGTTTTGGCAATTCCCCTATGGAGGCTGCTAGACAACCCTTCTTTAGCCTTCCAGCGCGACTAGATAAGACTATTCTAGTGTGAATGACAGCCTTACTGGCTTCAAGCTCATGGTCCAGCTGCAGCCAAGACTACTTCACGTAGCACTGCCATTTGTAGTTGAATTTCTTTGGTTTCTTCTTTTATTTTTTTTCTTTTCTTTATTCTTCAAGCTGGTCTCGTTACTAGTGTGACAATCACCTCATTCGTTTTCATGTGGGTTGTAATCTTCACAGGGATTCTGGTCACCGGTTTGGGGTTCGCACTTGCTATAGAGGAGAAGGTGCTCCTCCAAAGCTACGCTACGACAACAGTCGGGTAAGCATCCTTCTGGTTGGAAAATATTACAGCGCTGTCTGTCATATGGCCTCGACCCACTTCAGACTATCTGCTCTTCATTAAATGGCATACTATCGCCATTTGTTTGAAAGTTCTCCTTTGTTAAATAAGAGCGCTCCTTTGTTTTCTTAAGGGTTTCACTTATGAGTGTTTAGGGCTTAGTTCACTACTCTATTTCATTCTGCTATTTGTGCTTAAAAGTGTAAGGGGTTTTGGCTACAGTTTATAAGTTTAACTCCTCGGTTGTATTACAGTTATTCGATACAACCAGAACAGTGCGTGATTATGTTTTTCTTTCTTTAATACAATACGTATTTAAGTTTTTGGCATGGGTATTCCATTACTTGTTTATTTATCTGTACTGTATCTGTTCAGTTTTCCCTATATCTGCTGAGTTCTCTGTATCGAAAATGAGGGTTCTCAGCCTTTATGTGGCCTTGGATTCCAACTTGTAAAGTGGTTCAAATGAATGATTTTCTAGAAGGTCTGTTGTAGAGATTTCTTGTAATTACATTTGGGCTTTGGTGAACAATTAACAGAGTCGCACTTCCAAAATGAAGCTTAAGGGTTTTTCTCATTTTCTAGTTTTCAATCCTTCTGTGGGTTCCACTCGCCATTAGCATTTCTAGGATTTTCGCTTGTTTGAAAGTTCTCCTTTGTTAAATAAGAGCGCTCCTTTATTTTCTCAAGGGTTTCACTTATGAGTGTTGAGGGCTTAGTTCCCGCTAAGACATCTGAGCTCCCTCATACATTGCTCTATTTCATTCTGCTATTTGCGCTTAAAAGTGTATGGGGTTTTGGCTACAGTTTATAAGTTTAACTCCTCGGTTGTATTACAGTTATTCGATACAACCATAACAGTGTGTGATTATGTTTCAATTTCTTTAATACAATACATATTTAAGTTTTTTGCATGGATCTACCATTACTTGTTTATTTATTTGTATTGTTTCTATTCAGTTTTCCCTATATTTGCTGAGTTCTCTGTATCGAATATGAGGGTTGTAGGCCCTAATGTGGCCCTGGATTCCAACTTGTAAATTGGTTCAAATGAATGATTTTCTAGAAGTTCTGTTGTAGATATTTCTTGTAATTATGTTTAGGCTTTGGTGAAAAATTAACAGAGTCACGCTTCCAAAACGAAACTTAGGGTTTTTCTCTTTTTCTAGTTTTCAATCCTTCTATGGGTTCCACTCTCCATTAGCGTTTCGAGGATTAATAAATAGTATAATTTGTTAGTGGCATCTGCCAACAACTTTTACTTCCTTTTACAATACCTTTAGTAAAAACAGTGGGTCGTGTGACCTTTTCATTTTTTAATCCGAGCTGTGTACGTGTGGTATTCCAACTAAAATCAGAACATCACCTAATATAGTGTTTTTTCTATCTCCCTGAAGAAGGTATGTTTTCCTTCATGTTACCCTTAAATTTATCTTGATTACTGATTCTCTGAAATCGACAAATAATTATGTCAAATAAATGACTGCACCTATGTCTATTTAATTTTTTCCTTCATATTACTCAACTTATGTTGATTGCTGATTCTCGGCAATCGAAAAATAATTATGTTAAATAATTGACTGTATTTATATTTGTCGCTCTGATTTTTTAATATTCAAAGAATCAACCGTCAACCAAAAAAATACCTTACATAATACCATCATGGCCTAATACCATCATTGTTGTACAAATTTTGAAAATTATCTATGCAAACTGGATATGAGATGAATATAACTCGAATATCTTAATCACTTCAATATATCAAAGCTGCCTTTGAAAACATCTAGTCTCACGCTGTAGAGAGAACTTCTCATGCTGTAGAGAGAACTTAGGTCAATATTAAACAACTCAACATTATTGGTCAATATTTAAATTTTCAAGTCATGAAATGGTCAATGCTAGGGTCTTCTCCCATTCTTGGCACGTGCAGTTTCAACGTATTGGAATCTAAAGATTACTTTCACTACACCACGTTTAAATGTAAGGTTCTACCAAGAATAATCCAAGCGTTTGGTACCTCCAGAGAAATTGCATGAAGGAAAACTTATTTTATTCAAAATAATAGAAAAGACGCTATGTTATAAGCCGACATCCGTTGATTGCTGATTTTCCGAATAATGGGAAATTTGAAATCAGAAAGACAGGGGGGCGGTCAATTATTTGACTATTCTAATGGCTTAATATTCACGAAATTAGTAAGCTTGACTGTTTTGATTGCTTAACATTCAAGAAGCTGATTTTCCGAATAATAGGAAATCTGAAATCAGAAAAACATGGGTGCGGTCAATTATTTGACTCTTCTGATTGCTTAATATTTAGGAAATCAGTAAGCTTGACTGTTCTGATTGCTTAATATTCAAGAAATCCGTAAGCTTGATTTTTCTAATGGCTTAATATTTAGGAAATCAGTAAGCTCAGGTCATAAAGTAGATCCATAGTTTGGTCATTCAACTTGACTTTTGACGAGAAAAAATACAAATAACAATCACTAATAGTAGCCCTTGACTAGTTCGACTCAGCTTTCAAAGTTATGTCCTTTGTATCAAGAAATTGAGCATGTGTTAGATTCCACTATTTTCCATTATTAGTAGGTTTGATTATTTAATATAGAGACAAGGTGATGTGCTTTATTATCAATTTTCAGCCTTTTTTATTAAATTTGAGTAATGTCTAAATGTAGATTAAGTTAATAATTTTAGACATACTAAAAAGTTAAAATGGTTAGTTTACATTATTCATTTAAAAAAAACAAAACAAATTAGAAATTTGTTTATTTTCGCTTTGTCTTTATTTGTTATTTTATTTCAATTTAGTTAAAAATACCTTTATTGCAGGTAATCACACTGTTTTCATTAATATCATCTACTCCAACAAGAATAATTAACAAATCTCCCAATATTAGAAGAATTATATTAAGGATAAAATTCATAGAACCGAATGTAACAAATGTTTGCATAAATTGAGAACAAATTAGTTCACCAATTCCAAGATTGCATTTCATCTCTTTAACTTTTCCATTAGTCTAAATTAACCAAATATTGTTATAATTTCCGCTTGTTCAATGGTTTCGAACATAAAAAAAATGAAGTCATTGAACAAGTTTCGAACATAAAAAAAAAATTAATTCATGGAACAAGCCAGTAGGTTAAACTACAAACCACCATTGGTTGGGAATTTGCCACGTCAAAGTAGACAACAACCACATTAACTCTAGTGTCGTATAAAGGTGACTTCTGCCGGTCTGCTAATTCCAAACTTCTCTACTAATCATCCAAAATTACCATTACCCCTCAATAAGACAGGAAAAGATACACTATTTCACCCTTTTCACCTAACATCAGAAACGCTATGTTAAGACTTATCTGCTATATTTCCATTTTTAAACTTCTCACCTAACTCCATTCCCACTATAGATGAATTTTCGTATATGACAATCAACATACAAATAGTTGGAGCTTTGATTAACAACGAGAGTATTTATATTAATAATGTGATATTTATGTAAGCTTATATAGTGAATAAATATCAAGCTTATATATTGAATAAGTATCATCCTACGTAGAGATGTGCAGAAGCATAATGTTGGTTAGAACTTTTCATGATATTTCCAACTCATTGCATAATGAACTAATGTTGGATTTGGGATTGAATTATAATAATGAAGCTTTAAGATTTGTAATTGTTTTGTCGCAAAAACATTGGGTTGAAAGATAAATCTTTATTATAATGTTAATTAATTTGGGTATTTCTTATTATTATTAAATTATAATGATAACAATAATAATTATCTTTCATACCTACATAATTTTAGTAGATAATAATACTTAATTTATTGTGATAAAGTCCAAGTGAACATTATGAAACTAATATTTTATTAATATGGTTAATATAATTCTAAAATTTTTTACAATTTGATTTTATTATTAATTGATATTAGAATTTAAAATCCAATTATAATAAGAAATTGTTATTAATTTTCTTTTCAATAATACGATTTTAACACATACATAATTGTAATAGCAATTGCAATTACATTTACATTTACATCTTTTTTTGTTACAAATTGACATCTTGTATTTGGTCATCCATAACATAGTTAGATGTACTCTTGATAAAAATATGGTGAATTCATTTGATACGATTAATTAATTAATTAATTAAATATCACAATGCTTATTTTTATCAACAATCACAATCATATTTACAATTTTTATTTATTCTTAAAAATTGGTATCTTGTATTTAGTAATCTACACTATAGATATTTTCTCAAAAAACTTATATAAATTTATTTAATACATCTAATTAGTTAGATACTATAATAGTTAATAAGTTTGAATGTTTATTTTTTTCATTTATGTTTTATTTACTTAGTATTTTGTATATTAAATTTATATATTGTTAATTTTTTTTCTTTACTCTACCTTTTAACTTTATATTACACGGTCACATTAAATTTTATTTATTTATTTTATTTTTTTATATATATTATATATTATATTATATATATATTATATATTATATATATATATATTATATATATATCTATCTATCTACTATCTTATATATATTATATTATATATATATATATATTTTTATATATATATATTATATATTTAGATATTATAAGGTATTTGATTAGTGGCGACTGTACAATTGTACGACGCTGTCTGTCTCATATGATTTTCTGATTTGACAATACCCATCACTTAATAAACTATTTAATGTTTGGTGACCTGGCTAGTTAGCGGACGAGATTTTTCGCGATGGTTAATTGATTTCTTTTATGCTGGAACTCCACAAGGCTAAAGGCTCACTCCCAAGGTATTGCATGCGGACTGTGGTAGCCTTCACATGGCCTCCCATACCTACTGTCGCTATCATTAATTCCACAACTCCCGCCCTGTACATGGCCTGAGCAGGTCGTCCGGCCCTGACACTTCCTCTCAGAATTGCAGCCTCATCAACGGTGTATCTTACACCTCCTGAGATTAGCTCTTACCCAGAATGGTTTGGTATGACCTGATTTGTTTTGGCAATTCCCCTACGGAGGCCACTCTGAGACGACCCTTCCTTAGCCTTGTAGTGCGACTAGATATGACTATACTAGTGTGAATGACAACCTTATTGGCTTCTAGCTCATGGTCCAGCTGCAACCAAGACTGCTTCAGGTAGCACTGCCATTTACAGTTGAATTTATTCAGTTTCTTATTTTATTTTATTTTCTTTATTCTTCAAGCTGGTCTTGTTACTAGTGTGACAATCACCTCATTCATTTTCATGTCGCTTGTAATCTTCGCAGGGATTCTGGTCATTGGTTTGGGGTTCACACCTGCTATAGAGGAGAAGGAGCTCCTCCAAAGCTACGCTACGACAGCAGCCGGGTAAGCATCCTTCTGGTTGGAAAAGATTATGGCACTGAATGTCATATGGCCTTGGCCCACTTCAAAATATCTGCTATTCGTTAAATGGCATACTATCGCCATTTGTTTGAAAGTTCTCCTTTGCTAAAGAAGAGCACTCCTTTGTTTTCTTAAGGGTTTCACTTATGAGTGTTGAGGGCTTAGTTCCCACTAAGACCTTTGAGCTCCCTGATACACTGCTCTATTTCATTTCGCTATTTGTGCCTAAAAGTGTAAGGGGTTTTGGCTACAATTTATAAGTTTAACTCCTCGGTTGTATTACAGTTATTTGATACAACAAGAACAATGTGATTATGTTTCGATTTCTTTAATACAATACATATTTAAGCTTTTTGCATGGATCTTCCATTACTTTTTTATTTATCTTTACTGTATCTGTTCAACTTTCCCTATATTTGTTGAGTTCTCTGTATTGAAAATGAGGGTTCTCGGCCCTGATGTGGCCCCGAATTCCAACTTGAAAATTGGTTCAAATGAATGATTTTCTTGAAGGTCTGTTGTAGAGATTTCTTGTAATTACGTTTGAGTTTTGGTGAACAATTAACAGAGTCGCGCTTCCAAAATGAAGCTTAAGGTTTTTTCTCATTTTCTGGTTTTCAATCCTTCTGTGGGTTCCGCTCTCCATTAGCGTTTCTAGGATTGCCATTTGTTTGAAAGTTCTCCTTTGTTAAATAAGAGTGCTCCTTTGTTTTCTTAAGGGTTTCACTTATGAGTGTTGAGGGCTTAGTTCGCACTAAGACCTCTAAGCTCCCTGATACACTGCTATATTTCATTCCGCTATTTGCGCTTAAAAGTGTAAGGGGTTTTGGCTACAGTTTATAAGTTTAACTCCTCAGTTTTATTACAATTATTCGTTACAACTAGAATAGTGTGTGATTATGTTTCAATTTCTTTAATAGAATACATATTTAAGGCTTTTGCATGCATCTTCCATTACTTGTTTATTTATCTATACTGTATCTGTTTAGTTTTATCTATATTTGCTGAGTTCTTTGTATCAAAAATGAGGGTTCTCGGCTCTGATGTGGCCCTAGATTCCAACTTGTAAATTGGTTCAAATGAATGATTTTCTAGAAGGTTCGTTTTAGAGATTTCTTGTAATTAGGTTTGGGCTTTGGTGAACAATTAACAGAGTCACGCTTCCAAAACGAAGCTTAAGGGTTTTTCTCATTTTCTGGTTTCCAATCCTTCTGTGGGTTCCGCTCTCCATTAGCGTTTCCAGGATTGCCATTTGTTTGAAAGTTCTCCTTTATTAAATAAGAGCACTCCTTTGTTTTCTTAAGGGTTTTACTTATGAGTGTTGAGGGCTTAGTTCCCACTAAGACCTCTGAGCTCCGTGATACAATGCTCTATTTCATTCCGCTATTTGCGCTTAAAAGTGTAAGGGGTTTTGGCTATAGTTTATAAGTTTAACTCCTCGGTTGTATTACAGTTATTCGATACAACTAGAATAGTGTGTGATTATGTTTCAATTTCTTTAATACAATACATATTTAAGTTTTTTGCATGGATCTTCCATTACTTGTTTATTTATCTGTATTGTAACTGTTCAATTTTCCCTATATTTGCTGAGTTCTCTGTATCGAAAATGAGGGTTCTCGGCCGTGATGTGGCCCTAGATTCCAACTTGTAAATTGGTTCAAATGAATGATTTTCTGAAAGGTCTGTTGTAGAGATTTCTTGTAATTACATTTGGGCTTTGGTGAACAATTAAGAGAGTCATGCTTCCAAAACAAAGCTTAAGGGTTTTTGTCTTTTTTTGGTTTTCAATCCTTCTGTGGGTTCCGCTCTCCATTAGCATTTCCAAGATTAATAAATAGTATAATTTGTCAATGGCATCCACTAACAACTTTTACTTCCTTTTACAATACCTTTAATAAAAAAATTGGGCCTTGTGATCTTTTAATTTTTAATTTTTTTTTTTTAACTATGAAGAAAAGAACAATAATATAATGTCTTGTTATACGAATATCCATATCCCGTCGAACATTCATAACAAATGACATGTAATTTTTTTCTTTTTGTTTACATTAGACTTGCCTGACATCACTTATTTGAAAGCATAGAAAAACATCACTTATTTGACAGCACATAAAAATTCCGAAGGGTTGTTTGAAATATCTTGGTGAGCAAGGACAATACTACCCTGTTTTAATTTAATGTATCTTACCACTGGAGCGTGACAGCGAGGCCTCCGCCTCGAGTCTACCCAATCTAACCTCTATCCATTATCTTTCTGGAAATGTCGCCTTAATGGTGTTGCAGAGGTGTTAGGTTGTTTCGAACTCAGCAGATGCATCAACGGTGACGATCTAAGCCTTACCATCGCATGGTGGTCATTTCTCCAGGGAACTTTTTAGGTTCGATGCAAGAGTTTGGAACTCATTTGCTACTCAGGTTTCTGCGTTCTCTTGGGATACCTCTGTTTTGGTGGAAAGCTGCCCGATCTGCAACCTTAAGGTTTTCCTCTCATCGCATGATGTAGGGAAGGTTTAATGATTTGCTCCCATGGGGGCTTAGTCTGCTCACCCTCCTACTAGGTGAAATTTGTAAATAATCTGGTCGTTCTCTTTTTCCTTTTGCATTTTTATACCCTTATTTCATTTTCCTTTCTTTTTTCCTTTCTTATATGAGATGAAAACAGTGTCACCACCTGCAAATTTGTTGGTTGCAGGTTGTGCGTCGGTGGAAACATCGAGGTCTGTACGCGGTGAAAGGCAGTTTCTCTCCTGGATATGGCACGCGGGTTTCTTCCGGGTATGTGTTATTTGGCCGTTCACCTAAACTTTAAGACCGTGGAGGAGAAATTACACTCACTCGAGTGGTGTCTTGCTTCGTCTTTCCAATTACCCGATTGTTTTCCAGACTCTTCCATAGAAGGGTTTTCGGGTTTTAATTTCATAAGGCTTCACGTCTTGGTATCCTCTGCCCGAAAGGCAAGGTTTTCTACTGTAAGTATTTTATGAGCTCGAAACGTTGCAGTTTGGCCGCCCATATGTAAGAGCAGGACCTTGTAGGGTTTTGGTGTGGGTTTCACCTTAGCTTGAAGCTACTTAATTTTTGTGTATTTATCTCTTCTCCAGAATTTGTACGCGTTTAAGTTATTCAACGTTATGTTTGAGTTATGGATATCGGTTCATTTCTTCTATTCTAGCATGTGTACATGGATATTTCTTTTTTTTGTGTAATAATGCTACATCGTAGTCAATTTGGCCACCCATATGTAAGGGCAAGACCTTGTAGGGTTTTGGTGCGAGTTTCACCTTGGCTTGAAGCTACGTAATTTTTGTGTATTTATCTCTTCCCCAGAATTTGTTCGCGTTTAAGTTATTTGACTTTATGTTTAAGTTATGGATATTGGTTCATTTCTTCTATTCTAGCATGTGTACATGGATATTTCTTTTTTGTGTAATAATGCTACAACGTAGTCAATTTACCTGAATCCGAATATTTGGTTCATTCCGGTTTGTTTTCCATTGTATATGCGCGTGTAATACTGTCGTGGGATTTTTTTGGGTTCACAATTCTGAGTTAAAGGACGACTTCTCTTATAATTTGCAGTAAGGTCTCTGTTTCGAATAATACATGCATTCACACTAACTACAGCTATTATACTGTACAATGAGGGCTTTAAGATGAGGGATTCGTCTCTATTTTTTGTGTGAGATACTCTCTTAATTCCGTGATGGGTTCTCTGTTGAAGGCCTCTATCCGTGGCTAACCCTTAAAGGTTTGTAGAGAACCGACATTCACGCCACAATTTAAACAACTCTGTTAACAATTTCACATCTGGCCTCTTAAATTTCAATTTCTTGTTAGCTATAGTTCCACTTTTACACAATTTTTATTTCTTAATTCATTTCCACAAGAGAAGAAGGGATATTTCCTGTCTCTCATTTCCATTCCTATAGTCAGAGAGGGTCATTTTAATGTTTTATTTTCAGAGCAGTGTCTTTCCCCATTTGTTTAGATTCTCCTCCAACTTCTGTAAGGTGCTATGGTATGGCTTCAGGAGTAATACCTATGCTCAGAGTTGTTTAAAGTTTTCCTACAGTGAGGATCCTCCAGGGTCCACATAGTGTTTCCCACACGGTGTGGTTTTATTTATTTTTTCACTTGCACTATTATTCTGTTTACAGAATTCCCTCCTTGTTTACACCGACTTGAGTATCTCTACAGGGACGGCAAGTCAGACATAGTATATTTAGCAGTAGTCTGTTTCCCACCAATTAAGGCCATTGACATATACTGTAGTTTACGTATTTGGAAAAGCAAAAATACTAACAGAACCATCCAGATTTTTCTAACAAATAGAACTCTGTGTTTAGCATTTCCAGTACAACAATAAATTAACTTTTAAAAACAGAGATTACCATAAGTTCTACTTACCTGTATTCTAGAGCACTCAAATCTTCTTACATACAGGCTTTGTCACTTAACAATGTTCCTCATGCAAATTTATATATAAAAACAAACTTAATCATAATAATGAAATATTAGGCTCAAAAAGGATTTTTGAACATAATAAAACTACACTTAAAAAGGCCTTTAAACAAATAAATTTTTTTCTATATAATTAACAAGGGAACATGGAAATTTCAGATTAAGATGTTTATATAATCTTAAAATTCAAGAAACAAATCCAAGATACTAGTTGATTTTAGTCTCACATATTTCATGTTGGCCATCCAAAAATAAATATATCCTTATAAACAGAAGGGAGCACAACCGAGTTTGATTATTGTTACCTTAATACCTTATATACCTGCAGGTTATCTTTACAAATTCACCATAGTATAAGTTAGATGTAAGCTAACAATTTTAGCTTGACAAAAAAAAAACCAGTTGGTGCAGGACAGACCGACAGCGAGAGGCCAAGGTTGACTACTGTGTTCATGATCTCGTTATTCTGATGTGTAGAAGAGAGAGGCAACAAGAGGCCAAGATTGACCACGGTGAAAGTGGTCATGACCTGGTTATTTTGACATGCAAGAGAGAGCAGTAGTGAGAGGCTAAGATTGACCGCAGTGAAAGTGGTCATGACCTGGTTATTTTGACGGGTAGGAGAGAGCGGCAGTGAGAGGCCAAGATTGACTGTGGTGATGATTATTAATCTTCCCTGATGATGACAATATGTAAAGAAACACATTCAATTCAGCGAGGGATCAAATCGCGCTAGCAGTACTGAGAAATAGAATGACAAAGACAAGTAAAATGAGTATCCTGTGCTGTCTGTTTGTATCAGCCATTTCCATTGGGTTCTTTACAGAAGGATCTGGGAAAATATGGGTGCTCCAATGCGATTTCCACAAGTAGTTGAGATTTCAAAATGAGAACAATCTTTGAGTTGCAGGAATCGAGAAGCTTCTCCATGGACGGAACATGCTTCTTCATTAACCGTTTTTCTGTTATTCATAACTTATTTCAGTTTTATTTTAGTTTTGGATTAACGAGCAAACTTCGTTCAATCATCTAACACCACAAATCCACGGTGAACAATAGGACATGGGGGTGGCTGGGGAAATTCGTTTCAAAGGGAAATGCCTTACGACATAAATATTTTGATAAATCCAATGGATTATAAATACTCTAGGTGAACACTAAAACAACTATAATGGTAGGAGGGAAATTTAATTCATGAACTTATGAAAGTTTACGATTTCTTATGATTTCATATAGTCTTGTGAAGAGGAAAATATTTTGGTATAGATTCCCAAAGACTAAAAAAAACATAATAATGAGTAAGGGCCTAGGAAATTTAAATAAAAGCAATGGTAGTAGTTTAGAAATGAAATATCAAAATATGAGTTGTCGAAAGAAGATATTATATATAGGTGAAAATTCATTATCACAAGGACCCCTATATAATTTACTGAAGTAAATTATTCTCTGAAGGAAATGAGTTTAGAGGAAGGGATAAAATTTCCTATATAGTTAATTGATTTCCTTTAGTTATTTTGAAAAAACATTGTGTTAAAAGAGGATCATTACAAGTGGTATGAGAGATGCAGGTAACAACATTGAGCCTTTTATGGGTCCTAAAACTAAACAAAGTATTTTATTTATGTCATGATCATATTATCAAAGGACTATTAGAGAATTTTGAAGTTTGGCTAAAGAACACAATGGTTAGACTTTCATTGGATGACCTAGCATTTGTGAGGAACTTTGTATTGAGATTGGTATTATGGGTGGAGGAACTAGTAATACAGAAAACCTAGAATCTGAATTATTGCAAGTAGTGTATAGTTTGAAGATAGACTTAGATACCGTAAAATTTAATCAAGAGAGGTTATCCAAAGCTAAATAAGAATGGGAGGAGATTAATGGTTATCATTTGAGAAAATAAGAATAAGAAAGAGTTAACAAGAAAACAACGAAAACTCACAAGAATAGAACTAGGAGTGAATCAACATACACAACTCTATAACTTTAAGTGGAAGTAAGTCTCATGAGTTTGATGAGGAAGAAGAACAAAGATCTAAAAGTAGTACCTATTTATCAAGGAAGAAGAGGACAATATCTTAGCTACAAGGATAATTTAAAAAAATTATGCTTTCAAATTTTGATAGTGAATTCGAGGAAGGAGTAGAAGCATGGCTTCTTAATATGTCCAAATATTTTGAGTTCTATAATCATTGAAGTAATTTGAAGGCCATATTGGAAACTTATTAGTTGACTGGTAAGGAAGCCTTATGGTGTTCAAAGATATAAAAAGAATCAGAAGCAAAATTTGACTTGGAAACTCTTTAAATAGAATTCAAAAATAAATATCTAACTAAAAGGTATTTTGATGGAAAAGCTAGAGAGTTTCATTAGTTAAGATTAGGACAACTTACTATGGATGAATTTGTAAATAAATTTACGAGACTATTAAGATATGTACTGTACCTGAAGGAGGAAAGGCCAAAATACAAAGGTTCATTAGTTGTTTACCTTTTTCACATAGGGAAAGGATTGAATTTAATAATCTAAAGACTATGGATGAGACTATAAGGAAGGAAAAACATTATTTTAATCAAAACTAGAAGAAAGGTGACAACTGTAAAAGTTAGATGGCCAAAAACCATGAGAAGTTCAACACTAAGAAAAAAGGTTTTAAGAAACCAACTTTTTCAAACACTTTCAGAAGTAATCAAGGAGGGAATTATAACAGAAGTGTGAAACAGTCAAGGAATATAGGACATAAAAGTCGACAAGGGGTTGGAGAAGGAAATAAAAACTTTTCAAAAGCAACCATTCCACCGATTAAATTCTAGGGTTTCAATGAAAATCACTTGTGAAGAGGCTTTCTGCAAAATACAATAAATAAAAGACGAATAGTAAATAATATGCAAGAAGCTTCAACAGTCAATGATATCGCCTACAATATTCCAAGGATCAGTGTAGCATTGGATGGAAGACAAGCATACCACTAGTCCACAATGGTAGAAGTCCAAGGTAAAATTTCTAAACAAAATGTTTTGTATTAATAGACCTTGGATCTACCTTAAGTTACATTTTCCCTCCTACAATTGAAAATTGTGAACTTAGAAAGGAAAAGCAAAGCCAATCTTGGATGCTACAAATAGCCATAAGAAGAAAATGAAAAGTGACAGAAATAAGAAAATATCGTTTATTAAACTTAAATGGAATGAACACTAAATTAAGCCTAAAGTTTTTACCATTAGGGTCATATGACGTGCTAATTGGGATGGACTAGTTAGAATCTCATAAAGTAAGTCTAAATTTTTTAGAGAAGTCTTTCACCTATGTTAATCATGATGGAGAGGGATGCATAGTTAAAGGAGTACCAAGAACTATTTTTGTGAGGCATATTTTGCCATACAACTGGATAAATTTGCTCGAAAAGGCTACCAAATGTTTGTTTTTTAGGTGGAGAATTTAGCTAAAAACAAACAAAAACCATCTTTTGAAGACTATCTTATTTTACAATAATATAACGAGTGTTTCCTAATGAGATACCAAGACTTCCTCCAAAGAGAGATATATATTTCTCTATTGATCTCATTCCTGGATTAGTACTAGTGTCCAAAGCCCCATATAGGATGAGTATCCCTCAGTTAATGGAGTTGAAGATTCAATTGAAAGAGATGTTAGATAAGAAGTATATAAGACCTGGTGTGTCTCCCTGGGGTTCACCAGTTTTATTTTTCAAGAAGAAATATGGGACACTTGGGCCTTGTATTGACTATAAACAACTAAACAAAATGGCCATTAAAAGAAAATATCCTTTAACTTAGATTGATGACTTGCTTGATCAATTCCAAGGAGCATCAATCTTTTCAAAATTTGATCTAAGGCTAGGATACCATCAAGTAAGGATCAAGGATGAAGATATACATAAAAAAACATTCAGATCAAGATATGGACATTATGAATTTATGGTGTTTCCATTTGGATTCACTAACACACTAACAACTTTCATGTTCTTAATGAATAGTGCATTGAGTCCTTTTCTTAACAAATTTGTCATATTATTCATAGATGATATTCTAGTTTTAATCTAAGAGTAAGAAAGAACATGATCAAGACTTGCATATTGTTCTTCAAACACGTAGAGAGAATGAACTATACAATAAGTTTAGAAAATGATCATTCTACCAAGAATATATGCAGTGTTTGGGACATGTAGTGTCTAAGGATAGGGTTGTTGCGGATTTAGAAAAGAATAGAGTTATTATTGAGTGGCTAGTACCTAAAGATGTAGCTGATTTCAAGTCATTTATGGGAACTAAAGGTTATTAAATAATATTTATAGAGGGATTTTCTAAATTGGCCTATCCTATTACTTCTTCCAAAAAATGGGACAAAATTTGAATGGAGTCATAAGTGCCATGATAATTTTGAGAAACTAAAGTAGTTATTAACCACTGCTCCCATCTTGAAACCAAAAGATCCTAATAAATAATTAATTTTATGTACAAAAGCTTGTAAAGAAGGATTGGGAGGTTTTTTAATACAAGAGGGCCATGCAATCAATTATGAGTCTAGAAAACTGAAGGACGATGAAAATAATTACACTACACATTACTTGGAATTGACAGCCATAATACACATTTTAAAAATGTGAAGACATTACTAAATAGGAAGGAAATTTTAGTTGAGGATAGACAATGTTAGCTTCAAATATATTCTTCACCTTCCAAACCTGAAAGATGGGCAAGCTAGATGGTTGACATTCCTTAGTGAGTACGATTTTGAAATTGTACATATCAAAGGAAAATAAAACAAAATTGTTGATGCCTTGAGTGGAAAAGTACATCAAATCTAGACTATTTCAGCAACAATCTAGCAAACAAAATTGATAATAAAAGATGAAAATAATAGAAAAATTTGATGAAGAATACATGCAGATTAAAAAGAAAATGTAGAAAATTGAGCTGTTAAATGAAGAAGAAACTATTTTTTTCAGTAAACAATCAATATTTGTTGCTATTCAAAGGAAAGAATTATTTTCCTAATGATCCAGAATTGAAAATATTTGTAACAACACCCCTTACTCAAAACCATGTCCAAGAGGCAATCACTCTCAATACTTGACCCTCAAAATATTGTTATGACAATGGGGTATACAATTTTTGAATTTCATGGACCTCCTCTAAACCCAAAACTAATATCAACATTGTGTTTATATCATTGAAATGAATCTGGTGACATATAAATTCACCCCAATTCAAGCTACGAATCAAGAGAAGTATCCTTTCAAAGTGGGCTCCACTTCCCTTGACCACATTAGCAAGTTTCCACATAGAAATCTATTATTGGCTACAATAATCATCGAGTCCACCATTAAGTTAGGTTAGCCTCCACTTTAAGTGCAAAACTTCCAAGTTTAACTTGACTCCCGACTCCCGACTCCCGACCTCCAACCTAGTTGGGGTCGACTTCCCTGACAGACAATTTCCTTAGGTGACTGCCGACCTCCCGACCTTTGACATAGTCGAGTTTAGCTTCCACGATGAACTACTTACTCAGGCGATTATACCAACCTCCTGACCTTCGACCTAGTTGGGGTCAACTTCCATGATGGACCCCTTCCCCTGGTGACTATCCTGACCTACCGACCTCTAACCTGTTGTGACTTAGGTGATTTTCACTAAATTCCACATTATTTTGGCAGATTCCAGAGGTTTGATATTGAAGCAACTTCACATGGATTTCTTGGGGCTCTTCATGGAAATGGATGCACTACTCATCCTAGAAACTAAGGGAATTTACAAGGCCCTACAAGAACTCGAAAACTATCAAAAAGGGGTTAATAAGAAGAGGATTGTTTCACCAAAAACCCAATCAACTAAAAAAGATGTCAAATAAGGAATTTGAGTCCCTTAACTAACCCAATAAGCTCAAAGGCTAGAGACCTTGAATCTCTTATATCTCTACATAATTTCATAAAGTAATATACAACAGGAAACTACCCATTGAAGGGTCATTAACCTTCTGAGTCATTCATGTACTAGTGTTATTATGACACTACAAGGATAAGTTCTTCTTGCTCCTATTTGAATTCATTATACAATTATCACTTAAGGAATTGTAGTTCATTCATATCAATTGACAAAGGATTATAACATCGCATCACATATAATCATATGTCAATCACATACATAATTTATCTATAGAAAGCATGTAACCAACTTATAATCATAACAATCAACCATGAGATTACACAAGGTTACACACAAGAACTTATCTTTAATTAATACAGTTGATGGGTGACTAGGTTTGGGACTTCAAGTCCCCACCCAACCATAGACAATTGCAGCCAAGTTACTTGCAACTGTCACCCCCAAACTAGATCCCGAGGGACGAAGGTGGCCTTTCTCAAGGGATTAATCAACATCTATCATCTAAGACTGGGAATATTGAGGTCATCCTATCTCCACCCACAAACTACTCAACAGTAAGTTGCATTACAGAAATCCAAATGCTTTTTGCCTCCTCCTTTCATCTAAAAAATGATGATCAACAATAAATAGGGAATCTAGAGGTCTGTTCCCTCCACCCTTCAACTAATCAGTAGAAATAGACCAAGTTCAGGGATTCCTTAGACTTACAACCTCCACTCTCTCTCCAGCCATCGAGAAACATACCCACATACTCCAGGGAGTCCAGAGGTCTCACCTCCACCTTAGTAGCATGTAACACAGTGGTTCCACCCAATTAAGGGAATCGAAAACCCACTGCCACATGGTGGTTCCACCCAACTAAGAAAATCCAAAACCCATTGTTAAATGACAAGTAATGAATATCTCAAAAAATTTCTCTACTATGAATCCAAGAGCTGAACCTATACTCTATATTTTCAAGGCAATCTAGATAATCCCATCTCCACCCTCCAGCCTCATGAGGTGTCTGAATATTTTCCCCCACTTGAAGGAGAAATCCTCTAGCGCTCTTATTGCTCAACCGAAGGATGATGGCACCTTGAGAGTAAAGAAAGAAGTTAGACTCCTCCCAATAATTTAACTTATTATTATTTACTAGGAATAACAACACTCTGATTTCCTATTGTTCCTTCCAATCAAGCTCCCTTTTCTATTTTCTCATTGTGCGCACATAACACTTTTCACTGCCCATTTTCTGCTACTCTCAAGCCTCTCTATCTATTGTCGATAGGACCTCGAGCTCTCCCTCTATCTTCTTTTCCATGAATTTTTTTTCCTTCTCTGCTCCCTGGCACAATCAACTTGTGCGTGATAGTTTTTTTTTTTCTCTCTCTGTCACTTCTCTCCCTCATTTTCCACCTCACTAAGAAAAACTCAGGTTTTATTTCCTTCTTTATCTGCACAGTCTTCTCCTTTTTTCATTCCTTGCTTCCTAGTTTCCTTGTTGTGTTTTCCCAAGCCAACATGGGCCTTTTCCCTTTCCTACAACTCATTAATTTACAGCCACCATCTCTACAACACACCATTCTAAAGCATTTAAAGATTGACAACCAACCTTCAATACCTTTCCAAACTGTCAATTTTTCTTCCTTCAAAAAGTAAGTTGAATTTCCCAAGAAATTTACCTCCCTCAGTCCCTTTTGGAATCCTTGTCCCTTAATAAACCTTGTTTGAAACGTACTTACAATCATGTATTTACATGGAAAAATCTAGCCAGTAGTGACCTGGGCTATTACAAACCCATCTCCCTTAAGGGAATTCCTTTCTCGATGTTCTTTATCCTTATATACAGAGATTAAAAACATTCTCAAACATAATTACAAAATAACAACCACATATTGTCTATGGATCTTCATACTTGTAGCTCATACAATATTTTACATAAACATATGAACAATTGCTTTAACCAGAAAATAAAAAAGGATAAGTTGTCTTCATGGCATGAGTCATTTCCCAAGTGGCCTCCTTGGGACCAAAGTGCTTCCACTGCACCTTGACTTGCTCTATGGCTCGGTTTCGGAGCATGAGATTCCTCTAGTCTAGAATGCATATTGGTTCTGACTGGAACTCCCCCTCTCATTCCACTTGTAGCACAAACTAATCAATTACATGAATATAATCCTTCACATACCTTTTAAGCAAATAAACATGAAAAACATCATGAGTTCTAATTGTAGGAGGTAGGGCCAACCTATAGGCCACCGACCCAATCCTCTCAAGGATATCAAAAGGCCCACTATACCGTGGTGCTAAATTGGCACAATTCCCAATTCTCAAGGAACTCTTCCTCAGTTTGATCCTTAAATATACATGTTCCCCAACTTGAAACTCCTTATGCACCCTATGTTGATCAACATAACTCTTTTTCCTATTTTATGCCACCTTTACATTCTGTTTGATGAATTTAATCTACTGCTCCATTTCCTTGCACATATTTGGCCCAATAAGGACCTTGTTCATCAGATTACTCAAGCTGATGAGAGTATCAAAACTCCTTCCATATAGAGCCTCCAATCAACTCATCTTGATGGACTCTTGATACCCATTTTTGTAAGAAAACCTCACTAATGGGAGGTATTCCTCCTATTTCTTAGGTTGATGCATTACATACATCCTCAACATGTCTTCAAGGATCCTATTAATACTCTCAGTTTCTCCATCCATCTATGGATGATATGCCATTCTAAATGCTAAATTTTTCCCCAAACTCACAAACAACTCCTTCCAAAACTTGGAAGTAAACTTGGCAGCTCTATTTGAAACAATCTTTTTGGGAATATGATGGAGCCTCACTATCTCTTTTATAGATATATTTTCCACCTCACTAGCTGATTTAATGGTTTTTACCACCAAAAAATGAGTTTCCTTGCTCAACCTGTCAATAACTACCATTATTGCATCATGTTTCTTGTAAGTTCTATGGAAAATTTGAGATTAGATCAATATAAATCACTTCCCATTTCCATTCCCGAATAGGAATGAGCAACAATAATCTTGTTGGATGTTTACATTCAATCTTTACATGCTAACACTCTATGCACTTGGCCACAAAATCAATCACTACTTTCTTCAAATTTGACCAATAATAAAATCTCTTAATAGTTAAAAGTGTCTTTTGGTATCCTGGATGACGTAAATAAGGCTTGGCATGGAACTCCTGGATGATAAGATTTTTTAATTTCTCATCACTTGGAACTTACTTTTTCTCTTAAATTTAATTAGGATATCATCAGTGAGGTGATACTCCTTATCCTCACTTCCTTGTAGAAGCCTCACTTTCATCTATTGATTCTTTTTAACCTGTTGTCTTGCACTTTTGATCCTTTCCCCTAGGTATATCCTATAGGAAATTATAGTTGCTAAATTGTTTAATTGAATTCTTTGGCAAAGTGCATCAATAACTTTGTTTTATTTTCCCTTGACGTACTTGATTTCAAAATCAAACTCAATAAGTGTGGCTAACCACCTAGCATGTCCCACATTCATCTTGGGTTTCTCAAATAGATACTTCAGTCCACTATGATCTATCATAAGAGAAAAATTCCTGCCGAGAAGGTAATGCCTCCACATCTTTAGTGCATGAATGATGGCTTCCAACTCTAAGCCATGAGTCACGTAGTTCACCTCATGCTCATTCAGCTTCCAGGACTCATATCAAACTACTTGTCCTTCTTGCATCAACACTCCACTGAGTCCTTCCTTCCATGCATTTATGTAAATATTGAAATCCCTAGCAGGGTTTGAAATCGTCAACATTTGTGCAGTTGTGAGTAGTTTCTTTAGCTACTAGAAGCTTGTTTCACACTCCACTGTCCAATAAAAATTATTCCATTTTCTTTTTAGTGTTGTAATAGGATACCCAATCTTGGACAAATTCCTAATGAATCTCCTGTAATAACCTTCTAATCCCATGAATGATCTGACATCGTTCACATTCCTTAGAGTAGGCCACTCCATTATAGTCTTGATCTTCTCCGGGTCAACTAGTATCCCTTCCTTGGAGACATCATGTCCCAAATAATGTATCTGAGGCTAGAAAAAGTCACACTTGTTGAGCTTTGCATAAAGCTTATGCTCCCGCAACAATTATAGCACTACTACCAAATTCTTCTCATGCTCCTTTTCTATCTTTAAATAAACTAGGATGTCATCCACAAATAAAATAATGAACTTGGCCAAGTAAGGACGAAATCTGTTGTTCATCAAACACATGAAAGTGGAAGGGGAATTAGTAAGCCCAAAGGGTACCACTACAAACTCATAGTGCCCATACCTTGTCTGAAAAGCAGCCTTGTGAATAACTTCTTCTTTAATGTGCATATGATAATATACAAAACTGAAATCTATTTTGGAGAAAATTGCTTTCCCTTGTAGCTAATCAAATAGATCTTCTATCCGTGGAAACAAATATCGGGTTTTAATAATCTTTTTTTAGCTGTCTATAGCCAATACAAAGGTGAAAGTTCCCATCCTTTCTCTTTACAAATAAGACTGGGTTTCCCCATGACAACACACTTTTCCGAATACACCCTATATCCAACATCTCCTTCAACTACAATTTTGATTCCATCAGCTCGAGAGTAGTCATCCTGTAAGGTGCTTTGGATGTTGGTGTTGATCCAGGAATCAATTTTATGGGGAAATTGTAAAACCCTCCTCCCACATCTACCCAAGTAATTGGCCAATCGAGGTAAACATACGATGAGAGGATACAATGATGGGATTCGACCTCCTATCTGACATTAAGGAAGTGGAATCGATAGAATCACAACAAAAAGATATCCAACACCAGTCTTAGGACCCAAAAGAACCAAACAAGCACTTCAAACAACTTCCCCTGGGTCCTACTACTGTTTTAACCAACTTAGGCGAGAGTAACACTCCCCAAACACTGCCAAGGTGAGTTATAACACTCCCCAGACATTGCGCAGGTGAGTTATAATGCTCCCCATACATTTGCCACGCGAGATAGTCTTTGGGCTAATGCTCTGTTTTGCTAGCCTTCCAAGATTTGAGCTACCGTTTTTGGCCCAATGCTCGGGACACTACCCAGAATGGAATGATCACTTAAAATTGGTAAGAATACAAGGAAATAAGCATGCAAAATAAATAATTTGAACAAGAACATAACCAGACCCCTACTATCCATGACTGTTAGGTCCCTATAATACTAGTGATTCCCCCATTACTATTGTCGTTGTATCCCTTATTAATATTGTTATGCCCCTATTGTCCCCATATTGTTATTATTGTGACTCATAGAATCTCCCTATTGTTATTTTTGTTCCTTTATATTATTATTGTTAGGTTGGTTTGGTTATATTGTGACCCCTTAGACTCCTATATATAGAAAGGAGGTTTTGTCATTTGAATCATCCAAGAATTTTTCATTTGTGTATTGTAAAGGAGGTTTCCCCCTCGAAGAGGCTGAATTATAAGATGTTGATATATCTTTTCTATCTTTTTGTGAGCTGGTTTCATAACATTTGGTATCGGAGCTTTGGATTCTAGGGTTTCGCTACTCTAAATATGTCATTGTGGAATTTTCATTATAACGTTTTTTCTTGCGATGTTTCAGATGCTAAAACAAAAACCCATTTGGGTTGAAATAGTTCTAAACCTTGGGTCCAAATTGTAGAGCTTTTC